>LPNX010978321.1:294916-302416 GCA_001517045.1 Pseudotsuga menziesii | reverse complement strand
TACCTCCGACAATACTTGAACTTGTTAACCAATTGCAAGACATGCCTAATCCGAAAATTGGTGAGTGAGTCACAAGGTTTGGATCTTCATTATGTGGAACACGTTCATATTGGAACAAAGTAGATCTGAACTAACTAATATGATCAATCAACAAAGTACACCAATTTTCTTCTTTACCCTTAGTGCAACTGATACGCAATGGCCATATTTGCATGCTCGGATGCTTGCTGCACGTTCTACAAGTTTAGCTCAAGACTACCAATTCAAAGTTCACAACATCATATCAAATCCACATATTACATCACAATACATGCACAATAGATTCAAGGCATTCCTTCAACGGGTGCTTGAAAAAGGTTTTCATATAACAGATTCTTGGTGCAGGTATTTTACCATCTCTTCGTTCTTATTTTTCTCTTTGTATTTTTCACTTTATAGATTTTGATTTCTAATATATTCATTTTCCTTTGATGTAGGTATGAATGGAAACATATAGGATCGACACACATTCATGGTTTTATTTGGTTGGAAGATGCACCAAATATGGACACTTTATATTGGGAAGATATTGTTGCAGTTGAAGCTACAATTTTTTTTTTTGACACATATGTTACAGCTTTGAATCCTCATGATATTTACTTGTCAACATCCGAGTTACACCATTCTACAGAAAATGATCCATTCAGTCTTGCATCACCATCCATATTTTCATCAAACTACTCAGTTGACTATGAAGAACTTGTAAATTTTGTTCAAAGAGACACTAGATGCTCATAATCAACTTTCCTTTGTAAAAAAGGAACATCAATGAAATGTCGCTATGGTTTTCCATATGAGCTGCAAGCTACTTCTTCATTATTCATTGATGCAAATAGACGTAAAACATACAATCCTGCAAGAAATGATTCTCTTCTCAATATTCACAACCCTATAATGCTTTCAATATGGAGAGCTAATGTTGATTACCAACCTGTTCTTTGTAAACATGCTATCCTCAAATACATCTCAAAGTATTCATCAAAAGAAGAGCCGAAATAGAAAGCTAGCATGCAATTCTCTCTTGCCTTACACATGCAACACCAAGTGACGGTCCCATTCTTCAGCCAATCAAACAATTGCTTTACCAAACTGTTGCAGAACGAGACATTAGTGCACAAGAGACATGTCACATGCTGCAAAAACTCCCACTTGTTCTTTGTAGCTGTCACTTATTTTCATTCAATGTGAGTCAAAGTGTATTCCGACGTGTTTGTAATGGCACTAATAACATCCCTCCAACTTTGCCATTTATATTTGCATACATGCAAAGACCACTAACTCTTGAACATCTAACCCTACTTGAAGCTGCTCATTCTTGGTCTTTCTCTGCTAATAGGAAAAAAAATCCATGGAAACAAAAATCGCATCACAAAATTGTTAGAGTCTATCAATAATTCCTTTCCATTCCTGCCTTTGACTCTTCATCTTTTGAACCGTTTTGTTGGAGCAAACTTCTTAAATACAAATTTTTTCGTTCCATCCCTCAGGATATTGGAACAACAACTTCAGAAATTATTTCTCATTGGCAACAGATTAAAGGCACATATACTATCTGGCATGTTGAATGTTCACAAGAAGAACCTTGTACACCTTTATCCGATGATTCAAACTCCGATGCTATTATCTTTCGCTTGTCCAATAACATGGATGAATGGGAACTTCTCTGTCAAATGCGACTAGGAATAACATTCAAATTGATGATCTTGAAATGCTTGGACATCGTGATTTTGATAAACTTCACGATTGGACACATAAAAATATAACCAACAACTTGCATCCTACAACAACATCATTTATTGACCTCAATCGCTTGTCCACGCGGCTACATGAAGACAACCTATCATTGTCCAATTCACCTGATTCCTTGTCTCCCACACAACGTATGGCCTTTGATGTTGTCATTTCTCATTTTAGAAACAATACATCCACTCCATCACAGAAAATGGTGATTCAAGGTATTGTGGGAACTGGGATATCTTACCTGATATCTTGCTTAAAATTTGCACTACAAACTCCATGTGAACAAAGTGGTCGCGTACTTCTTCTCCTTACTCCAATTGGTGTTACTTATTTTAATATACATGCATCTATAATACATTCTTCTCTTCGAATACCAATTGGTGAAATGCAACCCCTTAAAATCCTTCCCTTTAAAAACGTCAAGAAGAACTCCGACATATTCGCTATATTCTCATAGATGAAATGAGCTTTATCGGACCAAAAATGTTGACTCGTATTGATGCACGATTACGTTAGTCTTTCCCCTCAAATTGTACAATGCCATTTGGTGGTTGTTCCATAATCCTTGTTGGTGACTTTGGACAATTTCCTCCTATAAAGGACTTCCCGATGTATGCAGGATCATCCATTGGAACAACTTTGTGGCATACATTTGATACTTTTATCATGCTAGAAACAATTTTTTGACAACAAGGAAATAGCCCTTCTCAAACTTCCTTTCAGAAACTCTTGCTAAACCTGCGAAATGGAACACCAATTGTTGAATACTGGGCACTCCTAATGAAAAGAACAAGCTCGTGCCTTTCAAATGTGGAAAACTCCTCTTTTCAACAATCTATCCACATATATCCCACCAGTATCTATGTTGCACTGCACAATAAACACATGCTGAAACAACTTAATATGCCAATTACACATTGCTTCATAGAACAAAGGAACAAAAATGGCCATGGATCCATTGATGACAAGAAATTGCCATTAAAGGTCCTTCTTTCTATTGGTCAACAAGTCATGTTAACTACTAATTTATGGGTTCAAGCAGGACTTGTTAATGGCTCACTTGGAAAAGTCATTGGCATTGTCTACAAGTCCAATGAACAACCTCCTAGATTACCATCTTTTGTTGTTGTCAAATTACTCTATTACAAAGGACCCTTATGGGATGTTTTAAATCCTACTTATGTTCCAATATCTCCTATAACAAGGGGATCCTGTAGGCAACTACCACTTCGTATGGCATGGGGTTTAACAATTCATAAAGCCCAAGGTATGACCCTACAACATCTTACAATAGATATTGGAAACACTGATAGACAAGGGTTCACATTCACTGCAATATCAAGAGTTACATCTCTTTCAGGCCCTCGCATTTCTCCATCTTTCTCTTTTTTCCAAATACTCTTGAATGCAATACAATCCATTTGTCCAACGTATGAAACAAGAGGAAAGCTTAATTGCTTCAAAGTATTTAAAAGAAAATTGTGGTTGAACCTTCTCATTATTTTCTCCACAAATATACTGTTTTTTTTACCACTTGTTCATCTAAAACATCATTGTAGCTGTGTTGACATAACTTGTATATTCCATCAAATGTGCATCGAATAGTTGCAAATGCATAGCACATTTCTCTGCTGCACTGTGAAGCTCTACTTCAGACATATACACTTCAGGTGGATTCCGATATTTTCGATTACCGATTATTGGTTATCGCAAACTGGAAATTCCAATTTTTTTAAGGTTATTTGGGGTATCCGCTATTTTCGATTTTCGATATTTCTGATATCAGAAACCGGATACTCAATTTTTGCTGAAATTATTTGTTGACTTTCATGTTTCTGATTTTCAACATTTCGCATATGAAAATTTCGTAATTCACCAAATTATTTCAACAAAAACGTTAATCTGAGGTTTCTGATATCCGAACTATCGGAAATCGCAAATCTAGAATACCCGAAATCCATTTCAATCTTTTTTTATCCATCTCTTTTTATTTCTAACTTCATGTTTTATTTCTTTTATTTTAGTTTGTTTTTATCAATTGATTTATATTATATCAATTATTAATATTTATATCAATGGATAAAAACATGAATTGATATAAGGAATCAATTGATATAAAACAATAAGAAATCATATAATGTGTTCTGCGAAAATAATAAAACTGTAACTTTCTTCAAATTTTACAGGAAATACAATAGTTATTATATATGACGAAATAATTCATTTATAACAATTTTAGATCAACTCTTATTTTCTTAAATGAACTTTCAATAAACAATAAATTTTTATTTTCAAATTTCGATTTTTCAATTTCCAAAACACAAAATCGAATTTCTGAAATTGAAAATCGAAAATCGCAAAGTCAAACTTTACTTATGGGTATCTATCTTATTTGTGATTTCTCTTTTCTAATATTTTCCATATCGAAAACGTGAGACTCAATTTATTGTTCAAATGATTTTTAAATTTTCGATTTGCAAAACACGATAGCTAATTTCCGATTTTCAAACAAAGATAAGTCTTAAAGGTTCTGTTTCAAAAGCACAGTTCTTTTCCACATTCGCGATTTCCAATTTCCGATATCTTGGATATTGAACAAAACAGACACAATTTTTTTGCTCAAATGATTTGAAATGTTAACATTCCAATTATTTCTATGTCAAATTTTGTAAGCGAAAATATTTGCAAAATATTTACAAAATGTTTAATTTTTCAGTAACATGTTTACAAAATGTTTATGTTGTACTTTTCAAAATCAGAGCATATTTTTTGAAAAAACATCTAAATATATAAAAAAAATAGTTGGGGGACCATGATAAGAGACCTGTCTTGAATACACCAACGAACAAAGGAATAACTTCTGCGAACATTATACCAACAGACAAAATAAAATGTGAAAATCAATTTCATATACCGACAAACTCCATTTTACTACAAATCAGACCATATGGGCTTTCAGAACATGCGCAGTTTATAATTTCAACACGTACAATATTCAGAATCCTCATTGTCGAAAATCAATAACAAAAACATATGTGATATATGTTAATCAATAACAATAGACACATATTGAACGTGCAGAAAAAAAATCCCTATACACCTCAATGCGATGTTCCAATTTCCAATTCCCTAATTCCAATTTGCGACATTTCCGATCTGGAAAGTTCTTTCTTTTCAAATAAACAAAAACCGAAGTTCCATCATTTCCGAAATCGAAAGTCACAAAATATTACTGAAAAAACGATATTTCTGATCAACTGGATAAAGTGCTATAACAACCATTCTAATTCCTTAAAAGAAAAAAATTTACAGTTCAACTGTACCGAGCATAAAAAGGATACAGAAAATGAACATTGTGTCCTAAGTAAAGGTTATAGAAAATTACAGACATATTGAAATGAGCCACAATAACCCATATGATATATGGGGGGCTACGTACAAAATTACCATAAACAAATGTTTACGAAGAGACCTTGAAAGCTAAATAAGATAATAAACTTAGAGGTAAACTGATAGGTAATAACTCCCGATTCAATCTTATTCCAATGCCAATGCATATATTTATACAATAGATATGACGGTTGTGTTTCACCTTCCGCCCAGCCTTTTCGGCTTCCTAGATTTATTTATTTATTTACAATAATCCCTACGGATTATATTCTAACAATCCCCCTCTTAATCCGAAGGGGTGTTTGTAAGTTCGAGCATGTTTCTGAATCTTTCAAACTTTTCTCGTCCAAGCACTTTGGTGAAGATGACTGCAATTTGATCATTTGTGGAAGAATGTCGAAGATGGACTGTCTTGGCCTCTACATGATGTCGAATCAAATGATACTTTGTGTTGATGTGTTTGGTTCGATCATGGAATCTGGGATTCTTAGCCAACTTGATTGCAGAAGTATTGTCGACCAACAACGGAGTGGAGTTCTCTTGTTTTTCTTGCAAATCTTCAAGTATCTTCCTGAGCCATACTATTTCTTTCGTTGCTTCAGCTGCAGCCACATATTATGCTTCTGTTGTTGAATCTGCTGGAACTGACTGTTTGCGTGATCTCCATGAGACAGATGCTGATCCAAGACTCATAGTGTATCCAGAAGTTGATACTCCTGTCTCCTTATCGCCATCAAAATCTGAGTCTGAGTACCCAATAAGTTTGAAGTCATCCACTTTAGAGTACTTGAGTCTAACGTCTTGAGTCCCCTTCAAGTATCTTAGAACCCTCTTTGCAGCTGACCAGTGTCCTTCACAAGGTTTATGCATGAGCCTTGAAAGTATTCCAACAACATAAGAAATATCTGGTCTAGTTGTTGTAAGGTAGATAAGACTTCCTACAAGTTGTCGATACTTGGTCGCATCCTCAAATTCTTTTCCTTCGCTTGATGTGAGCTTCATTTTCTGTTCCATTGGAGTAGAGATAGGGTTGCATTCTGTCATGCAAAATTTGTCTAGTAGTTCTCCAACATATTTTTTCTGGGATAGGAATATGTACTTAGGATGTTGAGTGACTTCAATTCCTAAGTAATAGTGGAGATGTCCCATATCTGTCGTTTCAAAGATATTTTTCAAATCTTTATTTATGGATGCTATGCAGCTCTCATTGTTCCCTGTCATCAAAATATCATCTACGTACACCACAAGATACACAACAGATCTTCCAACTTTCTTTATAAACAGTGTTGCATCATCAAGATCAAAATGTTCAAAATTTAGCTTCAAAAGATGCTCGGTTAACTTTTCATACCATGCGCGAGGCGCTTGTTTTAGGCCATAAAAGGATTTGACAAGCTTGCATACCTTTTGTTCTTTTCCTTTCACAACAAAGCCTTCAGGCTGGGACATGAAGACATTCTCTTTCAAGTCTCCATTCAAGAAAGCTATCTTCACATCCATTTGATGAACTTTCCACCCTTTCTGAGCAGCTAAAGAGAGTAAGGTTCGGATGGTAGCCCATTTTGTTGTAGGAGAAAAAGTTTCTTCATAGTCAATTCCTTCTTTCTGTGCATAGCCTTTTGCTACAAGCCTTGCTTTGTGCTTGTCAAGTGAGCCATCTGATTTGTATTTGTTCTTGTACACCCACTTGCACCCAATTGGTTTGGTTCCAACTGGAGGGTCAACCAACTTCCAAGTTCCATTCTTTATGAGTGCATCATACACATTCTGCATAGCTTCTTTCCACTCAACACGAGTAGAAGCTTATTCAAAGGAAGTTGGTTCAAAGTTAGCAGATAAATTAAATTCACAATCAAATGATACATCCATGTCATCACCTGAATTATCTGCTCCTCCTCCATCTTCATGTCTTTTCGAACTTCTCGTTCCCATCTTTCCAACTTCATCTGGATGGACACTTTCAAGTGTCTTTGTGGCCCATTTAGGAAACTTCCGTGATGGTCCTGGTTGATTAGCTGGTGGTGCTTCATCATTGATTGAGAGTCTTTCAATTCTCTCAATCACATCATCCAATTGAACCTCTTGTTCAAGTGAAGTGGCAGGAACTTCTTCATGCGGGGGAGTTGGTGCTTCATATGGAAATTCCAAAGGTTGATCCAGAATAGGAATCCCCCCTTCAAGGTTTGGAATTTCATATTCATTTTCAGAATATGTCTTTGAATGAGGATAATTTTCCAAATGATCAAGCTGCCTCTCAATGGACTGGTCATTTTTATTAGTTTCAAGAAAAATGACATCTCTCGAAATAACAAATTCTTGTTTACCTTATCA
>LPNX010978321.1:261337-294646 GCA_001517045.1 Pseudotsuga menziesii | reverse complement strand
TCTTTAAACAGTAAATCCAGCACATTCTTGAGTAGTCATCAACAAATGTCATAAAATACTTATTCCCATTTGCTGAAGGAGTTGGCATTGGGCCACACATATCAGAATGCACTAACTCTAATTTCCTACTTGCTCTGAAATTAGATTCATGGAATGGTAGCTTACAATGTTTCCCTAATATACATGCATCACATTTATTCTTCTCTTTGGGAATGGTGGGCAAACCAAATACACCATTATTTCTCAACAAACGAAGACTGTTATAATTTAGATGACCAAATCTTGCATGCCACAATGAACTAGATGACATATTACCTTCTCCATGCTGAGAGAGGTAGGCATAGTTCTGAAATCTTGCGGATGAACCCTTGAGCTTCAACAGCTTTCCATCTTCGTATCCAGTCATGATGACTTGGTTGTCAGAGGACTTTCTTATTTCAATGATTCCATCAAACATGTGGATGGAATGGCCTTGCTGTCGAATCTCCACCATGGACAGTAGGCTTCTCTGCAACTCTGGAAGATAAAGAACGTTCTTCAACAAGAAACCAGGGAATCCAGGCATCTTCAGTCGAATGGTGCCCATTCCCTTTGGTTTAATACTTGACTTATCTGCAAAGTAAACTATGCCATCTATTGTTTCATTAAGTTCTTCAAAACAATATTTTATAAATGTCATGTGTGATGTTGCACCAATATCAAGCAGCCAACAATCTTTGTAAGATGAAAGAGAAGTCATTTCATTAATTCCAAGATTACAATGTGCAACAATACAATGAGCAGAATCAGAAGATTTACTAGCATCTTGATGTTTATTATCATCTTTTTTTTGGTTGTGCTTGTCTTTGATGGAGTCCCACGAAGCCCAACATTGATTTGATGTGTGTCCAGTATTTCCACAACGCTTGCACTTTGATCTTTTTCTGGAGTTGTTTCTGCCCCCTCTGCCTATCTTGCTACTTTCTCCTTTGGAATGGTCTTTACCAGAGAGAGTGGCATCAACTATTGATGACAAAGACTGCATCTTTTACAGCTGTTAGTGTAATTTACAAGAAGGAACTTAATATGACAAAATAGAATGAGATAATAGAAAAACAAAAACCTTGCAGGTCTACAACCTCTGCCAAGGTGATTTACAATCTTAATATGCTGTCAATAAGTTCATAAGCAAATTTTTAGCACCAGTCAACGATCTCAGCTATATGAAAGAAGCAGGTCTAAGTCTCTGCTACTTTTTTTTACAATACAGTCTATGTAGAATTACAGCTGCACTAGCTAGTATAAACAATGTCTTCGACAAGCTCTATTCACTATGCAACTATGTCTCTGTCATAGTATTTACATCAGTCTAAGACAATTTTGCAGCAATACAATTTATATGGTGCTGTTCAAAACCTAAAAAATAATAAGCTCTGTAACTGTTTACAACAATATTTTCATGTCACATGATAGTGCTAGTTTTCAAAGGAACATATCAGAATGATTTCTTCATATGTATGGGTTGTCTATATACCTTCACATTCCCTTGCAGCAAAAATTTCCCTTTAGATGTCGCAGCTTATATTTAAAATTGCACGACTCACCAAAGAGGAGCAATCACAGCAGCAATTGTCTTCAACCAAGCAGTCTTCAATCAAGTCTTCACGCAGCTTCTTGAATTCATGGCAGTACTCTTAATTCTCCAACGCTGCAAGAGTGCCAATATCAGTCTCCAACGCAATATATGTGTGATATATCAATTTCTCCTTCACACAATATATGTCTCCAACGCAATATATGTGTGATATATCAGTTTCTCCTTCACGCAATATATGTGTTATATCAACGCAATATATCAGTCTCAATTCACGCAGTCCAAATTCTGGAATATATATTGACAATCTCACAAGAATGTAGTCTTCACATCGATTCTCCAACAGCGGTTCTCCAATATCCAACATCGATTCTCCCCATCAGCAGCTCCAGGATTCGGTACCCTATTTTTCCCTTCTTCAAGAGCTGGATAGCCTCGTGTAGTCCAACAACACGCATCGCGACATGTTGTCCCAGTTCCTGAACACCGTAAACATGATAGGAGGAAATAACATGGATTCAACTGTCAGTTTCCCCTCGACTGAGGCCAACAGCATGGCCACGCAACATAAAACGGGATCGCATTCGGTGAGAGAGTCTCTCCTTCTGCAAATGGCCAGTGATTTGGAAGGGATGGTGTTCACGATACTCCGTAGATATTCAATGTAGAGAAAGAGAGTGTTCATGCACTAGGTTTTCCCGACCGATAGGGATCAGTGGATGTTCATGATAACATTCAAAACTGGAGAGTAACATATAGGAAAATGCATGACTGAGAAAGCAATCATAGGGCAGTTTGAATGGGTAGATTACTATGATTGAGGGAAAAAAACATCGACACAGACAGGAGAGAGTGCATGAAGAACCGTCGCAGATCTTGTAAAGGATAGATGGACTGGTAGGTAGAATGCAGATATCAAGAGATATCAACGCAGTCACACGCAGTATTATGAAAAGGAGATCACAGTCGCTCTCATAAAACTTAATCTTTCATAGCAGTTCTCAAAGGGAGATCGCAGTCTTCACAACGCAGTAGCTCCAATACAGGCCTCTTCAATACGCAGCATCAAAAGACAGTCCATTATTTGATGCAGGTCTGAGTCTGCATATTATGATGGTGTGTAATAGAGTGGTGCTCTCATACACCAGTGAATAACACAAATAACAAGTAGGCTGGCAGGATGAACGCACGGAGGGAAGGAATTAGGGTTTGTGCAATCTAACGGTCTTGCAACAATATTTACCTCCACTCAATGCATGCAGTATGCAGACTAAAGAAACGCACACAGAGGCAGACTAACAACGGGCAGGCAGCCTGAAATAGATATGGCAGAATGCCAGGACTGAAATGCAGCACGCAGGAGTTATGGCAAATAGCCAAGATCTGATACCATTGATAGGTAATAACTCCCAATTCGATCTTATTCTAATGCCAATGCATATATTTATACAATAGATATGACGGTTGTGTTTCACCTTCCGCCCAGCTTTTTCGGCTTCCTAGATTTATTTATTTATTTACAATAATCCCTACGGATTATATTCTAACATAAACAAAAGGAAGCAAAAGTGAAAAAAACAAAGAGAAACAAGATCATGAGTTAGCAACACTTGTAATGACAATCGGATCCTGCGTGTTCTGCGTTTCCTCAGCCATAAGAGAAGGCCCACACACTTGCTCGTCTGAAAATGGTAGACTATGCTTCAAAGGAAGAACAACCGCTTTCCCTAGAGAGGTATTCGTTTTCCCCATAGAAGGATTAAATTTTTCCACAGAAGCATCCGCTTTCCCCACAAAAGCATCACATTCCTCACCTCCTTTGAAAAGCTCACTAATTGTAACAAGAACTGTAGATACAACGAGTATCGTAGGAGCAGGGTTGACATTCATTTATGGAGCCATAGAGACATTTTCGCTACCTCCATCACCTAAGGAATCAACTACCACAGCTATTTTTTTCCAAATGTCCATCATATCTCTCTCCATGATAAGCATATCTAACTCCAGCATTCTCGACGTAGCCTCTAAAATTTCCAACTTACTATTATCCCATTCCCCTAGCATTTCTTCCATGAGTAACCCCATCATGTTTTTAATGATCCAATAGTGATTCGAGCTTACCCCATCAATATCGTGAGCAATATACTCATTTACCAGCATCCTCTCCCAGTAATCTATTATGGACTTAACTTGCGGAGAAATATCGTTGTTGTAACCATTTACCTTTGTCATGCGCACCCCTCGTTTCCCACGACCAGCACGATGAGACATGGCACATTGCTTGGACATAGTATGCTGGTTCAAATTCAAAAGAAAATGGAACAAAGAAAAACAGAACGCTTCTGCAACAAAAACACGGAATAACGACAATAAACCAAGACCCAATCACTTAGAAAAGAAATAGTTGAACCGAATCACCATGCTAAAACCAATAGGAGGCCATTAATGGATAAAAAACATTGTTTTACCAAATCGAGTTACTTTCCAAGTGAAATTGTACTATAACGACATAACGAAATGACAGTTGCATCAAATCATCCCTTAACTTGATAGCTATAGTGTCCTCAATTGAAGCTGATACGTGCCCAAAACGCTTTGTCGACAGCAACAATTTAATGTCGTCTCAGATAAAATGAAAGTAGAAACGTCAATACCGAATCAAATTTAATCCCAACATTAAAAATCAACTCATCTGGAAGTTGGCTAGCCTACACAAAAACACCCTCTTCATTAATGCATAATAAGTACAACGTCAATCTGTGATAATTAAATTATAAATTTTAATTTACTGTATAAATTAAAATTTATAATTCTTTAAAATATTATATTTTAAATCACTTTTTAAATCATTTCTACAAATAAAAATAATTCATATAATTTCGAAACTCGATACCAAATTTCCGAAATCGGATATCGAGTATCAAAAATTCTAGTTTTTCTTAAGGTTATTATTGCTATCGAACATTTGCGATTCACGATAATTAAATCCAAAATATCGGAAATCCAATATAACAATAAACATTACAATTAAAAAAACCGATATTTCCACTTTCTAATATCCAAAATCGAAAATCGCAAATCTACGAAATTATTTCAACAAATACCGTACAATATCAAAATAAACTTAACAAAATTGAATTTTCCAATTTTCGATACCGAGAAATATCCAAACTTTTCTATTTTCAAATAAATAAATGTCTAAGATAGTATTTCCAATTCCCAATACCCGAAAATCACAAAATAGAAAAAATAACATGGGCAACCTTTAAATAATGGGGCCATTTCTTTAAGTCTAATATGCATAATTGTTTTGAGTTCAATTCAGAGTGTCCTTCAAGTCGTGATGCCAGCACCATGAAACCTAACTGTATTTCATTAACAAATTCCAAAACAAGTTACAAAGTTAAAATTGTTTTTAGCAAACATGCAAATCAAAATTAACATATTCCCAATTACTGTACAAACATGCGAATCAAATTTACTTATTTCAACTTAATTTATATCACCTTAGCATTTAAGTGTTGAAGATATACAAATTGCAAAAAAAATTGTTTCTTGGACTTACACAATAACTCCAAATTCACAATAAAACGTGCAATTGCACAAATAAATAGTGTTTGACCTAGGTCTTTTGCCCTGCTTGGTAGGATAGTTTTGCACCAAATCTTTTTAAGCCTTGAGTAGTTTTTATGCCCTGTATCCTAAGTTTTAGCCTTGTTTTGAATTCATGTTTGAAACTTTAGGTATTGTTAATATTTTAGTTCTTAGCCTATGCTCCTATATGTATTACGAGTTCTTTCAAAAGCTTTTAAAATATTTTTAAGTTATACTATATTGATTACTAAGTCAAGCTGGCAGCACATGATCGTTTTTCAAGAACATGGTACGCTTCCAGCTCAACAAGGATGAGATGGTTTTGTAGGCTTTCATCATGATTTTGTCAGACTTCGAGCTATGTGCTCAGTTTCATAATAACATCTGTTGTTGACAGTACCTTTTTCAGCCACTTGGACAAAACCATCTTCGTTCATGATTTTTCCATCATATTTTGTACTCTGAAGAAAGGAGAGCCGAGAGCTATGGTTTCATGGGAACAACGGTTCCTTCATACTTAGAGAACCTGTTCTAGCGTTGCATCTGCAAATTGCAATCTAGCCATGAGTGTAGATAGAAAAACTCGGCTGAGTGGTCATAAGTTGAGAATAGAACCCTCAAATGTCGAGTGGATGCAGAAATTACCTCAGGCCCTCGAAACAGTGAAGAATATCGGATGGTATAATATGTTCGAAAGGATTGCAGAACATCATGTTGAGGTTACTAAAGCATTTTGTCAGATTTTTAAGGGATCTAGGGTTCAAATTGGAGGTTTAAGTTTCATAGTCACAAGGAAGACTATCTGTCATGCTATTGGTGTTCTTCAAGAAGGGGAAAAATGGTATAAAATGAAAACTATAAATGAAGATTATAGCCAATACCTGTTACTTGCTCACAAAATCCAGACTGGAGCCAACGCATTCAAAGGAGTTTCCTCTTCAAAGAATGATAGGATGTATTACAAATCATCCAAAGGTATGTCACTTGTGAAGAACGTTTTGGCACTGTGTATCGTTATCACATGCATTTTCTGCAGCATGTAACATGTGCAAACAAACTGAACCTACGTTTATTTTTGTTAAAAGGTCTGGAGAAAATGTCTGCTAGGGTTCGTAACCATCCTACCTACGTTGGTAGTAATATGTTCCACCATGGATTAGTTAAGCTTTTAATCACCTAGGAGTTGGGAAAACTTGAAAGATCATGGTCCCATTTTCTCTTTTGGGGAGGTTTCGAAGTTAATTTAAAACCTACAGAGAAAAGAAAAAGGAAGAAGGTTTTAAAAAATTCTAACAGTACTAAATCCAAACCCTTGTCTGATAATAAATTTGGAGATTGTGATAAACAAATAGAGCCTAAAGAAGTAACCTCAACATAGCTAGTAGAAAAAGAACCTGAATGTGAAAATAATTAATGTTCAGTGTTAGGCTTTGTTGTTAAAACACAGATAACCGAAAAAGAAATTTCAACACAGTTACCTGAGGTAGAGACTGAGTGTATGGAGAATGATAGTCCTATTTTAGTTGAAATACAAACAGGTAAAGAAGGACCAATTCATACTAAGGAGATTGCAGAACATATAGGTTTTCTTTTTAAACCTTTGAGACCTAAAACCCGATCAGTGAACGGATTCAGAATGAATATGAAGGCGTTATTAAACCCTAGGTTTAATAAAAAGCAGGTAATCAGTGTTCAAGATAGTTCCAGTGATGATGAGGGAAGCAGTAGATCTAAAGAATTGGAATTTTTCCTCCATCAATTCTTTGATAATATCAATCAAAGCTTAAAACAAATTCTAGATCTAATCCCTAAAAGTTGCATTCTTGACTCCAGTAATATAGAAGATAATAACCTATGAGAACTTCCTCAAACTGAGATTCATAAAGTACTTAAAAAACATACAGAATGCAATGAGCAAGTTTTGACAGAACAAGAAAGGGAAAAGGTTGCAAATCCTGGGAAAAAGGAAGGTTACAGATGAAGATACGGGAGGCAGTATGCTAAAATTGAAACAGGATAAACAATACAAAGAAATTGAGCAGTTGAGAAGACAAAATGAGCATTTAAATCATATTAATGATCAATTGGTCAAATCAAATACAATGTTGAAGGAATATTTGCAAGAAATAAATCAGAATTTTGCTGAGTTAATCCAAGTGTCAGAAGAAGCAGTTAAAAGGAGGAAATTGGCGCAAGAGGAGAGGGATCAGTTATTAAAGGAAAAAGAGGAGATGATAGCAAACCTGTGTGGCATGAAGAAGGACATTAGAAGGTTGCAAGCAAAGTCAAGAGTGCTAGATGGGCTAGCCACATTAGCCGAAGCAGCAAGAAGGATTTCAAAAAGATCTTACTTAACACATGTCATTAATTAGGTTCCTTTTTTTATTTATATCTTGTCTATATTTAGTAAAGCTTAGCCTTAGAAAGTGGATCTAATAAACAAACTTTGAGATCCCATCGTTTGATTTTTGTTCTATCTATTTGTAATATTTTATGAGAAATGAGAGACACACATGGGAGTCAGTCCTGGGGAGACTGTGCAGACATACATGCTACTTCTGTAAGAGCTTCTTTCTACTTTTTGAATGACTGTTAAAATATTATGTGGAGCTAGGCATTTGATCTAAATTGTTTTTTTTTTTTTTATTCTACAATTCAGTTTGAACTCTTCATGCTATGAATGTTGTATAGATGTTTTCGATGTTTCATTTTGTGTATGAATGTGAATATATAAATACCTATTGTTATTTGAAAAGTGTTTTTAAAAGCCAATATTCTTATATATGTTCTACAGATATAAACTGTTAGTTTACTGTTTGCAGTTCTATATATGTTAAGCTTATCTCTTGTACTCTTCTATACCTGTCATTCATTCCTGCAAAGACTTTTTGTCTTTTACATTTGTATTACTGAAGTATTTAGACTTTGTCTTCTGCCTTGTCAGCCCTACCCTTTGATTTGCATTTTTTCATCCAAACAAAATCTACAAAAACAGTTTTTTTACTTGAGGTGCCTAAACACTGCTAACCCCGTAGTCCAGGAAGCAAAATTTAGGGAAAACATCATTTGGAGACTCCACTGGGGAGGAAGTACAATATTTATTCCTTGCTTTTCATGATAGGTCTGATGTGTTGGGTGAATACCATCAGATAATTCGTTTTTGGACTACAAATCACTTTCACTTGTTCTAAATAAAGAAAAGAAGTCGTGGCTCCTAAGAAGGTTGGGACTAGAGAAAACCCCTCTTCACCTTTACATCCAAGGATCCCGGATCCTAAAAAAATATTGAAAGAAGCTAGACAATGTTTAAACTCTACCCCATCTAGAAAATTTGTTCATCCCTCAACCTTGGAGATTCCTGTTTCCTGCTTTTGATCCACATTCTGAAAAGGGAAAAGAGGAATTAGATTCACTTTTTACCCCTTCTCAAGTTGAAGACTTTCAAGTTTTTACAAATCCCCTTTTATCTGAAGAAGTTACGGCTGAAGCATTAAAAATAGGTAGCCCTTTTCTATTTACATCTCATATCCCTTTTACAAAAAAAGTCCTACCTCATCAACCTAAGATCAGTCATTTTCCTCCTTCGTCAAAACAACCAATTACAAACCAATCCAGCTCAAGTTCAAGTACTTCAATCTCTCCTAGCCCTAAAATGGTTGGTCAACCTATGGATTATATGGATCGGATTGTTTCTACAAGATATGCACCATTGGTTATGCCCCAACCCCTTCATGCTCTTCCAGGGGGAGATTATCAAAAATACTTCCCTAGATTTGACGGTCAAGCGAATACCACAGCAGAAGAGCATTGGAATGCCTTCTTCAGCTATGCTGATAATCATAACATAGAAGCTAAGGATGTATGGATGAGGATGTTTGTCCAGAGCTTAGATGGTGAAGTTAGAAAATGGTTTCGAGAATTGCCTGCAGGGTCGATAGACGGCATTGAAGTGTTGGAGCAGGTTTTCATGAAACAGTGGGGGGATACTAAATATTTTATGTATTACATTACTGAGTTTGGGGCTTTAAAAAGGAAAAGGAATGAATCTGTTGTTGATTTCTTAAAAAGATTCAACAAAATGTATAGCAAATTTCCAGCATAAATCAAACCTTCAGAAACCTCTACCAAGCTCACATATGCAAATGCATTTGAATCTGAGTTTTCACTTTTGTTAAGAGAAATAAGGTCAGTTACCCTACTTAATATGTAGGAAGCTGTGTTAGAAGTTGAATCAAACATGTTAGCAACAGGAAAATTGAAAAATCATTCAGATTTTGATTAGGATAAAAAGGGTAAGAGAGAAATTCCTTCAACCTCTATGGCTAGATCGTTAGAGAAAATGGATGATATGAATAAACTAATAAAAAACTTACTTGCAAAAGTAAACAGACTTGAAATGGAAAATAAAAATCTATGCAGACCTGTGCATGAGGGTAACCCTAATCAGTTTAGGAAACCTTTTGTACCTAGGTTTATACCTAGGGAGAGTAGAAATAATGATATTCAAAGGGAAAGGAAAGAAAGTGAAGATCAAAGGATACAGCCTCCTTTCTAGAATAATATACTGAATGAAGAAGGGGAAATAGAAGATATAGAGTATGAATATTTTGATCCAAACAGAAATAATCTTGAGGATGAGTTATATGAAGGTTATCTTACCAAAGATCAACATCTAAATGCTGAAATATTAGAAGATTGTTCTCATCATGATATTCATCAGACAGAGCCTAAGAAGTCATACAACCTTAGATATGGGGTTGAATATGTGGTTCAGAATCCTAAAAAGAAAGCAGTGGCTAAACAGTACCCTGATCTTCCAGCAGAAAAGAAACATAATCAAAATCCTAGAAAGGCTAAGATTATAGAGTTGGAGGAAACAAACAAGGGTAATCAAGGTTTTAATTTTGAAAATGAGCTGAATAAATTGAAGATTCCTGTTCCACTTACAGAGTTAATGAATATTCCCACATTCAGAGAACCTGCCTATAGAATGTTGAAATCACAAGCAACTGGGGTTTCTTCTGATGTCATTAATTTACATGATGAACACCCAAAATTTTTTATAGGTGCTCCTCCACCTGATCAGCTTGAGAAAAAATTAGATCATCCACCTCCTTTCTATGTTACTTTGACAATTCATGAACAAATGATGCATAATTTCCTTTTAGATTATAGAGCCTCCCATAATTTAATGCCCAAAGCTGTTATGGAATCCTTAGCTCTAAGCATTACTAGGCCTTACCATGACCTTTTTGTTTTTGATTCAAGAGTAGTTCAATGCCTAGGGTTAATCAAAGACCTGATTGTAAACCTTTCCCAATTACCAATGAAGAGTGTAATGATGGATGTAGTGGTAGCTGATATTGAACCAAAATTTGGAATGTTGCTTTCAAGATCTTGGGCCAAAAGAGTAGGAGGTACTCTTCAAATGGATTTATCCTATGCCACCATCCCAATTTTTGGTGGTGAACAACGAAGGCTGTACAAAGAAGTTCAAATGGCCTATTTAGTAAGTTATAGTGACAATCCTGCTAATCATCCAATCTATGCTGTGGAGGAAGGTTTGGGCTCTTGTATGTTGCATTTAAGAAATGAGGACACATATGGTGTCTTGCAAGTAGAAAAGAAAAAGACAATTTATCATACTACTAAAAAAGAAGATGAATTGTGGTATATGTACTTCAATGGATCTTCATCTAAAGAATGAGCAGGAGCTGGAGTTGTTCTTGTTTCCCCTGGGGGTGAAAATGTTTGTCTGATGTATAAATTAGAATTCCAGACAACCAATAATGTAGCAGAATATGAGGCATTGGTACTGGGATTAAGAGCTACAAAGGATCTGGGGATTCAATAGTTGGTTTTTTTTGGTGACTCCAAATTGGTTGTTCAGTGGGTCAGAAGCATTTATCAAGTAAAACAACAGCTGTTAAAAGTCTACAGAAATGAAGTATGGGATTTAATTGATAATTTCCTTACAACATTCAATATTTTTTTATCCCTAGAGATCATAACCAGATAGCTGACTCTTTGGCTCTAGCAGCAACATTTTTTAAGGTCCCACAGAACACTCAACTCAAATATCCAATTGAAGTTAGGCATATACCTTCTATCCCTGATAACATCAAACATTGGTGAGTGTTTCAAGATGATTTGGAGATTAAGAGATTCTTGGAATTAGCAGGTGAGTTTTCCAATTCTCAAATAGATGAAGAACAAAATGATGATGATAGGGATGGATTTCCTTCCTTTACAGAATAGTCAATTGTTGATCATAATATTATCGAATTAAAAGGAAATTTTATTCCAAAAGGTCTAGTTCGATTAGAGAGATTATTCCTTAAAGATGATACATTAGCAAAGCTGGTTGTACAATCTTCTGAAGAAAATGTGAGTAGCTGTATATTGGAACTGAAACTCAACCTAAGATTGTTAAAATTTCTAAATTGGTGTCAAAAGAAAACAGAAAGAAATATATAAGTTTGCTTAAGAAGTTTGTGGATATATTTGCTTGGTCTTATGAAGATATTAAAACATATGGCACCAACATCATTCAACATAAGATCCCTCTTAATCCTAATACAAAACCCTTCCGGCAGAAACTAAGGAGAATCAATCCAACATTGTTACCAGTCATAGAAAAAAAAGTGAAGAAACTGTTGGATGCAAAGATTATAGTACCTCTTCGGTACTCTTCCTGGGTTGCAAATATGGTTCCTGTTAGAAAGAAGAATGGGGAAATTAGGTTATGTGTTGATTTCCATAACCTAAATAGATCCTCTCTGAAAGATAATTATCCTGTACCTAAAATAGATTAGATCTTGCAAAAGGTAGTTGGAGATCAGAGAATATCAATGATAGATGGGTTTTTAGGGTATAACCAGATTGCTGTTCATCCGAAAGATAGGGAGAAAACTGCTTTTACTACTCCCTGGGGGACTTTTATGTACGATAAAATGCCATTTGGTTTAATTAATGTAGGAGCAACATTTCAAAGAGCTATGGACATAGCATTTGTGGGTGAAAGAGAAAAATTTGTAGTCATCTATTTAGATGATATAACAGTGTTTTCAGATTCTGATGAAAATCATCTTAAACACTTAGAACAAACCTTTTCAAAATGCAGAAAGTGTGGTTTTTCTTTAAACCCAAAGAAATCCCATTTTTCTATGCAGGAAGGAAAGTCGCCTGGTCATATAGTTTCAGCAGATGGTATCAAGATTGACCCAGAGTGGGCAAAGGCAATTCTAAAATTTTCAATTCCTAGGAATAAAAAATAAATTCAGTCATTTATTGGGAAAATAAATTTTCTTAGATGGTTTATTCCTAATTTTGCTGAGATCTTTTAACAAATAACCAAGATGCTCAGGAAGGATCAGATGTTAAATGGAGTCCAGAAGCGAAATTCTCTTTTGAAAAGATAAAGCAAGCATTGACAGAAGCACATGTTTTGGTAAGACCTGACTTCTCTAAATATTTTACTACATTTTCTTTTGCTTCTGAAGATAGTATAGAAGCAGTACTGTTGCAAAAGAATGCAGAAGGCCTGGAACAAACCATTTCATTTTTTAGTAAAGTCTTAAGAGATTCATAACTTAAGTACAACAGTTTGGAAAAACATGCTTATGCACTTGTCAAAGCCCTTAAATTTTTCAGGATTTACTTGCCGCATTCAAAAATTTTGTCATATGTGCCTAATCCAGCAATAAAAGAGATTTTGACATAGCATGATTCTGAAGGAAATAGAGGTCGTTGGATTGCTAAGATAATGGAATATGACATTGAAATTAAGCCAACTAAGTTGGTTAAAGGCCAAGGGTTAGCAAAATTACTCACGGAATCTAATTGCCAAGCATTATGTTTGAATGTGGTATCAGATGAAATATTTGAACAACAAGAATTTCACCATGAAGAAGAAAAAAAGAAAATTTTGCAGAAATATGAGGACTTTGATTGGTATGCCGATATTGTATATTTTCTTCTCTTTTTACAATCTCCTCCAAACCTGGGAAAACGGGAAATTTAGATCTTTAAAATTAAAATCTATGAATTATTGTCTTCATGAGCATGATCTATTTTGGAAAGATCCTGGAGGAATTCTTCTCAGATGTATTGATAGAGAGGAAGCTGAAGCTTTAACTGTTGAAATAAATGAAGGAGTTTGTGGTTGGCATCATTACTGGAAGGCTACAACATTTAAAATTTTAAGAGCAGGCTATTATTGGCCAAAAGTATTTTCAGATGTTTTTTCTCAGGTACGAGCTTGTATCGAATGCCAAAAATTTGCAGGTAAGAAGAAATTTATTTCTTTACCTCTCAAACCTATTTCAGTTGATGCCCCTTTCCATCAATGGGGATTGGATTTCATTGGAGAAAATAATCCTCATTCAAGTGGATAGCATAGATATATCTTGACAGCTACAAACTTGTTTACAAAATGGTTAGAAGCCATCCCTGCTAGAAGGGCAATTGATCAGATCATAATAAATTTTATTGATGAAAACATCTTGAGTAGGTTTTGCTTCCCTAGAAAGTTGATTACAGATAATTCCCTTGCATTTAAATCTCAGAAAATGGTCTTGTTTTGTGAAAAACATGGGATTTTGTTGAAGCTCTCTACTCCCTATTACCCACAAGGAAATGGTTTAGTAGAGTCTTCAAACAAAAATATAGTTAACAGTTTGAAAAAGTTGTTAGCAAAGAAAAAAAAGGCATGGGATAGCAAATTAAAGTATGCTTTGTGGGCTGATTGTATTACTACAAAAAAGGCTATTGGTACTTCTCCTTTTCAAATTGTATATGGAACTGAGGCAGTTTTTCCTATACAATTAGGTTTACCAATTATGAAATTTATGCAGCCAAATGTAGAAGAACCAAATGAGGTATAGCTTAGAATCTTTCAAATGATTGAACTACAGCAGGAAAGAGAATTACTCGTTGACAAAGCTCAGGATTATAAGGACAAAATAAAGAAGAAATTTGATAAAAGAGTTAAAGAAAATAACTTTTTTCCTAATGATCTGGTACTCAGGTGGGATGCAAGAAGGGATGAAAAACCTGAACATGGAAATTTTGACCATCTCTGGTTGGGCCCTTTCAGGATTGTTAGGAGTCTAAATAACAATACATTTGTTTTGCAGAATTTGGAGGGTGATGAATTGGTAGGACCAGTTAATGGCTGGTTTTTGAAACATTTCTACATCAAATAAGGGAGAAAAGGTGTTCTGTTCATTGTAAATACCAGTAAATGTTCAATTTTTTTGCAAAATAAGACTCCATGACCCAATGGAACAGCATTTTGATTTTCAGAAATAAGGCACTGAAACTACAGGTTCTTGGAAAATCTCAGGGAAGTACCATCCCCCAGTTGGAGCCAATGTTTGACCTAGGTCTTTTTCCCTGCTTGGTAGGAAAATTTTGCACCTAATATTTTTAAGCCTTGAGTAGTTTTTATGCCCTTTATCCTAAGTTTTAGCCTTGTTTTGAATTCATGTTTGAAACTTTAGGTATTGTTAATATTTTAGTTCCTAGCCTATGCTCCTATATGTATTACGAGTTCTTTCAAAAGTTTTTAAAATCTTTTTAAGTTATACTATATCGATTACTAAGTCAAGCTGGAAACACATGATCATTTTTCAAGAACAGGGTACGCTGCCAGCTCAATGAAGATGAGATGGTTGTGTAGGATTTCATCATGATTTTGGTAGACTTCGAGCTATGTGCTCAGTTTCATAATAACCTCTATTATTGACAGTACTGTTTTCAGCCACTTGGACAAAACCATCTTCCTTCATGATTTTTCCATCCTATTTTGTACTCTGAAGAGAGGAGAGTTGGGAGCTATGGTTTCATAGGAACGAGGGTTCCTTCATACTCAGAGAACTTGTTCTAGTGTTGCATATGCAAATTGCAATCTAGCCATGAGTGTGGATGGAAAAACTTGGCTGAGTGGTCATAAGTTGAGAACAGAACCCTCAAATGTCGAGTGGATGCAAAAATCACTTCAAGCCCTTGAAACAATGAAGAAGATCGGATGGTATAATATGTTCGAAAGGATTGCAGAACATCATGTTGAGTTCACTAAAGCATTTTTTCATAGTTTTAAGGGATCTAGGGTTTGAATTGGAGGTTTAAGTTTCATAGTCACACATGAGACTATCTCTCATGCTATTGGTGTTCTTCCAGAAGGGGAAAAATGGTATAAAAGGAAAACTATAAATGAAGATTATAGCTAATACATGTTACCTGATCATAAAAATCCAGACTGGAGCCAGGGAATTCAAAGGAGTTTCCTCTTCAAAGAATGACAGGATGTATTGCAAATCATCCAAAGGTATGTCACTTGTGAAGAACGTTTCGACATTGTGTATCGTTACCACATGTGTTTTCTGTGGCACGTAACAGGTGCAAACAAACTGAACCACCCTTTCTTTTTGTTAAAAAGTCTGGAGAAAATGTCTACTAGGGTTCGTAACCATCCTACCTCCGCTGGTAGTAATATGTTCCAGCATGGATTAGTTAAGTTTTTAATCACCCAGGAGTTGGGAAAACTTGAAATATCATGGTCCCATTTTCTCTTTTGGGGAGGTTTCGAAGTTAATTTAAAACCTACAGAGAAAATAAAAAGGAAGAAGGTTTTAAACAATTCTGACAGTACTGAATCCAAACCCTTGTCTGATAATAAATCTGGAGATTGTGATAAAAAAATAGAGCCTGAAGAAGTAACCTCAGCACAACTAGTAGTAAAATAACTTGAATGTGAAAATAATGAATGTTCAGTGTTAGGCTCTGGTGTTAAAACACGGATAATCGAAAAAGAAATTTCAACACAGTTACCTGAGGCAGATACTGAGTGTATGGAGAATGACAGTCCTGTTTTAGTTGAAATACAAACGGGTAAAAAAGGACCAAGTCATACTAAGGATATTGCAGAACATATAGGTTTTCCTTTTAAACCTTTCAGACCTAAAACTTGATCAATGAATGGATTCAGAATGAATATGAAGGCGTTATTAAGCCCTAGCTTTAATAAAAAGCAGGTAATCAGTGTTCAAGGCAGTTCCAGTGATGATGAGGGAAGCAGTAGATCTAAAGAATTGGAATTTTCCCTCCATCAAGTCTTTGATAACATCAATCAAAGCTTAAAACAAATTCTAGATCTAATCCCTAAAAGTTGCATTCTTGACTCCAGTAATATAGAAGATAATAACCTATCAGAAATTCCTCAAACTAAGATTGGTAAAGTACTTAAAAAGTAGACAGAATACAATGAGGAGGTTTTGACAGAACAAGAAAGTGCAAGGTTGCAAATCTTGGAAAAAGGAAGGTTAGAGATGAAGATACAAGAGGCAGTATGCTAAAATTAAAACATGATAAACAATACAAAGAAATTGAGCAGTTGAGAAGACAAAATGAGCATTTAAATCATATTAATGATCAATTGGTCAAATCAAATACAATGTTGAAGGAAGATCTGCAAGAAGTAAATCAGAATTTTGCTGAGTTAATCCAAGTGTCAGAAGAAGCAGTTAAAAGGAGGAAATTGGTGCAAGAAGAGAGGGATCAGTTATTAAAGGACAAAGAGGAGCTGACAGCAAACCTGCATGGCATGAAGAAGGACATTAGAAGGTTGCAAGCAAAGTCAAGAGTGCTAGATGGGCTAGCCACATTAGTTGAAGCAGTAAGAAGGATTTGAAAAAGATCTCACTTGACACATGTCATTAAATAGGTTCCCTTTTTATTTATATCTTGTCTATATTTAGTAAAGCTTAGCCTTAGAAAGTGGATCTGATAAAAAAACTTTGAGATCCCATCGTTTGATTTTTGTTCTATATATTTGTAATATTTTATGAGAAATGAGAGACACACATGGGCGTCAATCCTGGGGAGACTGTGCAGACATACATGCTACTTTTGTAAGAGCTTCTTTCTGCTTTTTGAATGACTCTTAATATATTATATGGAGCTAGGCATTTGATCTAAATTGTTTTTTTTATATTCTACAGTTCAGTTTGAACTCTTCATGCTATGAATGTTGTATAGATGTTTTCTATGTTTCAATTTGTGTATGAATGTGAATATTTAAATACCTATTGTTATTTGAAAAGTGTTTTCAAAATCCAATATTCTTATATATGTGCTACAGATATAAACTGTTAGTTTACTATTTGTAGTTCTATATATGTTAAGCTTATCTCATGTACTCTTCTATACCTGTCATTCATTCCTGCAAAGAATTTTTGTCTTTTACATTTGTATCACTGAAGTATTTAGAATTTGTCTTCTTCCTTGTCAGCCCTACCCTTTGATTTGCATTTTGTCATGCAAAAAAAATCTACAAAAATAGTTTTTTTACTTGAGGTGCCTGAACACTACTAACCCCATAGTCTAGGTAGCAGGCTTTAGGGAAAACAAATAGTTTCTAGATTTGATCAAGGGCAGAACGAAATTTGGAAAATATATCCAGAATGTCATTAACTTCCTGAAAATTAGCATTCCTCAACTGAATATCGTTCTTGCAAATTTGGGACAAAATTTCCACCCTTATCATTTTTTTCCATTCTTTGATGAACAGTTTTATTCGAGCTATGGAGGAATGGGGAACTTCTATCAATTTCTCTATCTCTCGCATCGTTAACTAACTAATTTGTTGAATCAACTCTTTTCTATGATCAAATTGCTTCTCCACTTCTTCCAAATGAACTTTAGGACAAACTGCCTCACTGAGAGGTTCCAAAATAGGTAAACTCAAATAAGTTAGCAAATATTTTGAATCAAACCACCTTTTTTACAATCCTTTTTCCCTGCATTGACTACAGCTTCAACTGAATCACACATAGCCCCCCATGTCTCAATGCAAACTTCAGTTTTCTTGAGCTCTAACTTGTTTAAAATTCGCAAGCCATCAAGTATTTGCTTAATATGCTTTTTCCAACCTCTTACTTGCTCTAAACCAGTGCATCCTACTCTCATCCAATAATGGTGATCCTCAAGAGTTTTAGAATGCTTGATAAACTTCTCTTACAGGCCTTGCATCTCATAAAAAAATCTATACAAATCTATCACATTCTGTCGAAATTCTTCCTGTATTTTACAGAGTACGTGTTTAAAATCCTCAGGTCTCACATTGACAAAAGAATAGTCTTTTGAGTCTAAATGGACATGTTTCAATTCTTGATTGACAAGAACAATTTATTCTGCTTGTTGCTAATTAACAACCTCTACATTTTGAAGCTAATGCTTCTCTTCTTCAACTTTCTTTTTCCATATCTCTATTTTCTCTTCATGTTCTTGTTTCAACTTCCTAGTCTGTTTTTCATGCCTCTATTGTGTTTTTGTTAACTCGCATTTCACCTTCTTCAATTCTTTTTGTTTTTCACCAAGAGCCAAACTTAATTGTGAAACACATTGAAAATTAGCTCGACCAAAATCTCCCATGGCAACTGCTATGTCCACTCCCCCTTGTTTCATATCGCTTGCGTCTGCCTTCCATATGACCTCACCAATAGCAGGAACATTTATGCCTGAACTTTGTCTGGCTCTCTTGGCTCCCCTTTTAACCACAACTTTATACTTTTTACTCCAATAATATTTTCCAAAGGATACAACTGCATCTTCTCCAAAATCTACCATAACTTTAGAAGATGAAATGCTTTGTTGGTGGATACTAACTAAAGGATCACTTTGCGTTTGACTGAAAGGAATATCTACACTAAGAGGTAGAATATTCATACGACAAGAAATAGAGGTAAGAGAGAGTGATGTAAAAGAATCAGATATAGAAGGAAGAGTTATATAGACAGAAGGAATGTCGTCCTAGAATGTAGTGATAAGCCGAGTTGATGAAAAAGAAGAAGCAAAACTATGAATAGTTGAGTCAACTGAACTGGTGAACATGCTAACAATAGCTTCCATTATTGATGACAAATTTTCTTCGAAAAAACAATGATGGAAAGATGATGTACCTAACATACTGGAAAACCTTTGGATATTGGGGATAGATGACACAACGATAGTCATAACAGCCTCAACGTCTTCTTCCACATTCGCATCATGACTCTCAATCTGAGCTGACGATAAACAAATAACATTTTACATAGAATATTCTTGTACAACTCTATTTGACATCGAACATTCTTGAACAAGCCTCTCCTCCTTCTTGTGAATTAAGATTGAAGAAATCGACTTTTCATTTGTCCATACTTCTGCCAGTTGAGCCTATTCAGAAACTGCTACAGTCTTCATCCTTTTAGGATTTACTTCAGTTAACTCTATCTCAGATTGCAATTGAGACCCGACTTTTTCAAAATTTCTTTTGAGTTCTTCCTCTTTCTCCGACATATCTTTGATTGTTGTAAGAGAGGGGCTCAATGGGCCTTCAAGAACACCTGTCCCCTTATTCTCAGATTGAGCACCAATAGCAGCAGCAGAACTTGTTGCATGTTCTCTCGCTTCTTCTTGTTGCTTCTCATTCTCAAATAGGTACAGTTTAGACCGCAATTTCTCAAAATTTATTTTGAGTTCAACCCCTTTCTCTAGTGTATCTTTCATTCTGCAAAGAGAGGGGCTAGATGGGCCTTGAAGGACACCTTTTCCCTTGTCCTTAGATCGAGCAGCAGTAGCAACAACAAACCTTTCTAAATATTCTCTCGCTTCTTGTTTTGTCTTCTCCTTGTCAAAATCTTGTTTTAGTTCCAAGTTATTTGCTCTTTCTAGCATAATTATTCTCTTAACATCCTTTTCATACGCGTAGTGATGCGACTTTGTCCTCGGATCACAAATTTTACAAATCACCTCCTAAAAAGTGGAAGCTCCTCGCATTATGGAATCATCGGGCTCATTTTCTTGAACATATTGAAATTTGGCATGCTCGTGAGAAAATAGATTATGCAAAAACCATACCAAATCATGCATTCTTTTGAATATCTCTCCCAAGCTCATAACAGAAATCTCCTTTCCCAACAAACACACATGACCAGCATTCTATATCGTAATATTACCATGATTCATAAGAAATTTAGGCCACGCCTTCTTCTTATGTTTGGTTAACTTGGAAAAATCCCCATCAATCACAGTCTGATAGGAAAATTCTTGAAGCACCATTTGATCTGGAACAATTCTTGGAAGTAAGTGCACTATATTGCTGCCCCAAATCCTTATGTAAGAGAAATATTCTCCTACATACCAGTCGCCATACTTAGAAATGAGTTCCCTAGCTTTTTCAGAAAATGCAGGAGCATCAACTTTAAAATTTTTACAATACATTGACCCGAGAAATAGGTCACAGAGCTCATAAACACGAGGTATGAAATTTTTGTCCCACATATTAGAGAAATATTTATGAACAGGTGGACATTTCTCCTTCCAATACCAATTTGGCTCTGGGAAACAAGAACACGCACAAAATGCATCCATAACAAACCCTGACATGTTGAAAGATGGTGTCTGATTGGCCAGGGCTATCTGATATTTTTCAATCCCCCCCCCCCCCCCCCGCAAATTGCAAAACAGAATTTGTGCCCAGTAGAATGAATCACCTGTAAGCAAAACATGGTTCTCCATAAGGACGCATTTCTTTTTTAATAAGGAACAGTTAGGTAAGCCATATAACGTGCAAAACATGGCTGCCAGCAAGGAGAAAAGCTCTCTAAACCAAGAAACTAGATATTCCAAAAGTGCAACAGGAATCACTAGTGTTGGGTCTTCCAGCCAACATTTCACCACTTGGTCGTAATTCGATTTGGAAAGGAATTCGTTGAAAAGTTCGGCCGAGAAAAACTGCTTCGAAGTTTTCAAACCATAAGCCCTAGAAAACACTTCTGGACCAAACGAAGCAATAGAGACATGTCAATATCATTAAACATTCGTTGGTTAAGGTCAACGTGAACCAATGCCCACTTAAGAGGGTCCGTGTAAGGCATAAAAGGAGGTCTCGCCGCAATCCAATGGACATGAGAATTGTGTATGTTCATGTAAAAATGTTGGTCATTAGTAACAGAGGAAAAATCATCACTGTCAAAAATAGAATAAATTTTGTACCAGTCCACATATGAGGACTCGGACACATACCCACTTGTGTCAGTGAAAACATTGGCATTGGGATCTTTGGTTTTTTGCTCTTGAAGAGCCATTTTAGGTATGTTATTCCTAGTCGTAGCAGATACCTTCTCTGATTGAATTTTAACAACCATGTCTAAAAACGACTAAGAGTTTAAATTTACTAGAAAAAACAATCATCGAGTAAAAACTTGCAGGACAAAATCACGAGTCTATGCGATCAGACACAGGAAATCCACAGTAAAATACTCTGGCCAGACTGAAATATCTTAAAGTTCAATTCTTTAAAAATCCATCTACAAGGACAAAATAATCTTTGACTTTATATTTCTTATGGATCAACGGACAAATTCAACCAAACAACAAACATTTACAGTTCCAATTTCACATTTACATTTTCGAGATTTAGGTTATTTCACGTTTGTGCTATTTTTAATATCGTGTTCTTTTGTTTAATATTCACTTAACCACACTATCCATTTTTTGTTTTTTATATTTATTGTACGGAAATTAAAGTTTAAATTAGATAATGCTTAAATATGATACATATTACTTGTTGACTTCCATGCTAATGCCTTTCCCTTGTACCATACATTTCTGAATTCATAAATGTCCTATCATGATATTTATATGTTGGAAATAAGAAATTTAAACAAATCGCAAATCGAGAAACAATCATTCAGTCAAAAACCATGTGGGATCTCCGCTTTCCGATATGGAAAATAAAAAGTCTAAAATCGGACAAATGAACGTTATTAAAATATAAAACGATATCCCCTATTTCCGATATCCGAAATATAGGAAATCAGAAACTGAGAAGCCAGGAAATTATTTGAAGAAAAACCTAACTCCGATATCCAATTCCCCAATATTCTGATTTCGATTGAGAGTTTCGGAATTCAGAAATCTCAGAGTTGATTGTAGGGAAGACCAAATTCATAAATGTCCTATCATAATATTTATACGTCCAAAATAAAAATGAACGTTGTTGCTGTTGCTTTTAATATATAACAATGTACAATACATTAATTACCTTCTTGGACTTATGCTTAGCATGTGGAAAAGAAAAAGTATACAATCAGACAAATGAACATTATTACAATATAAAACGATATTCCTTGCTTCTAATATCTGAAATATACAGAATCGCAAAAATATCAGAGTTGAATTACGCTATACAACCCTATGGAAATGCATAATGTCGCAAATCCAAAAAGTACATCTTGGGAAATTTAAATTCGCCCATAGGTTGTTTTTAATGCCAAAAATTAGGACATTGAAAACTTTAAATTTCAAGTTTCAGTTTTTTTTACTTAGAAATTATAGTTTAAATTAGATTATGCTTAAATAGGATACAAATTACTTGTTCACTGGGATGCTAGTCCCTTCCCCTTGTCCCATACATTTCCCAATTCATAAATGTCCTATCATAATATTTATATGTTGGAAATAGGAAATTTATACAAAAACAATCATTGAGTCAAAAACCATGTGGAATCGCCGTTTTCGGATATGGAAAAGAAAAAATCCACAATCGCACAAATGAACGTTATTAAAATATAAAACGATATTCCCCTTTCCAAAATCTTAAATATACTGAATCGAAAAAATATTTAGGCTATACAACCCTATGGAAATGCATAATGTCGGAAATCCGAAACACACATCTTGTTAATTTTAGATTCCACCATACATTGAAAACTTAAAATTTCAAGTTTTAGTTTTTTTTACTTAATAAAAATCAATTTTAAGCAAAGCTTAAAAATGAACAGGTTTGAAATTTTAATACGGACACATCAATTTTATTTACTCAAAATGTCTTAACCTAAAATTTCAAAACTCAGTATTAATATGTAGTCTCGCAATATAAGTCACAAAAGTTGGGTTGCAGGAAATATTTTTACCCTCTTGACCTTTTTTTCACCTCTTGCTGCAAATGCTAGTTAATCTAAGACCTCTCAAAATCAGAATGCAATGTTGATTGAAGTTGCTATCGACCAATAAACTTTATTCAGTTTATTTGTGGTACATTTTCCATAACATTAACATAGATGCTTACATGTACTATTCAGAATCTAATAAAAGACGACGCAGTTGCGAGGCAAGCTGCTATCAGTGAGGTTGCCTCTCAGGGCGTCTAGTCTTTGTTATAAAAGGGATATATCTCAAATCGTATAATACAACTGCCTAGAAACCTTTGATCTCCAACCTGAGAAGAAAAACTGGATGGATTCATAGCTACAATTGTTGTCCACAAACAAACACCACAGTGAGGCTCCGTAAGACTTCTCAAGCACATTTCCAATCCATAGATTGTGACAGAATCAGAATGAACTTCTGATGATTTGGCGGCGAATCTTTTCACGTTTGAGGGAGATTTGCCTGCCAGAGATTCGAGCAGATTCTCCAGAATTTTATTGAAACCATGAATATCACTGTTGTTCTTAACATTGTCAAGAGAAAAGATGACGTCGGTATCTAGAACAGACTCAAAATTGTAATTCTCGTAACGAATAAAGCAGAATTCCATCTGAATCTGGGTGCCAATTGCATTGGGGTAGTCTTCATAAGCCATCTGTGAAGCTTTAGTAGGACACTTTTGGCACTTCTCGTCAGATACATCACCCCAGCATTGGAGAAGCCCCTTGACTTGGCTATGTGAATATGTGGGGAATCCGTTGCTTTTGTCAGTGGCATTCACCAGGTGTTTCAGTATTGCGTTCACATTGGTCTCGTATTCACTGCCATTTTTTGTATTTTTTTACATTGCAGAGACCGTAAATAAACTGATCGGGTTTCCCATCAACAGAGAAAATTGAAATTAAATGAAGCTGATACAGTCCAATTCCAATTAACAATAATGCCATCCAACACTTGGGCCATCTTATAATGCCTTCCATATTTGATACTTTCCAAAGAATACAGAGGAAGAGAGCGAGAAAATATTTTTTGTTTTTCTGTGTAGTGCAAGAAAATTTATAAATAAAGATTAAGTAGATGAAAGCCAGGTGATGTGGTGGAATTAGCGTGGCCATAAGTACACTAGATAGCTAAAAAGCAAGAGCAAGCGATGATATCCAGTCAGTCAATTTGGACAGATGAGTGGTTGTAAGTGCAGGAAAGCGAAATCGATAACAAGCAATGATATCCAGCAAATTAAATTGGATAGATGAGTGCAGTACTAGCGGTAGTGGACATGCACAGTCCAAAAGTTGGGCTTGAAAACATTTTCAGAGAACGAATGAGATAGCTACAGGCGCTGAGATCGCTAGTGTAATAACATGGCTATGTCGTATTAATTATCAAAAATTGACGTCAACAAATGTCATTGTCGCCAAAGATCAAGAGTGGACTATGAGATCTCATTTTAAGCGGAGATCGCATTTAGGTTTACAAATTCATTTAAAGATACTAAGGAGTTTGATATTGAAAAGAATGCTTCCATATGTAGCGTACCCTTCACTTTTAGCTTTGAAAAAAAATGGTTATGTAAAGTCAACACTAGCACATATTCAATATTAAAAAAATTAACCCTGGATGTCGGTGACACACGCGGACCATCTACAGGCCACCTGTCTTGAGAGACACATGGCATAAGCACAGGAAACGAAGTGGAAGGAAGAACGAAGGTTTTAAATGCCCATGGTGGTGAGCTTCCAGCCAACCCTATGGGCAGTTGGGATGTCTAGTTGAAGAACAAGTGAGTTAATACCTGCACATGCTAGTTCAAAGTTTAATGAAGCCAACAATTTTCATTATGTAGCTCATCAACCTTCTGATGCTAGTCTTCTTCTCCTCTACCAACATGTTAGGTGAATTATGTGTGAAAATTACATGACAACGCAACACTTTGAGGAGAGGTAGCTCTGGTCGGGGCGGTGGAAGATGAAAGATTAACTTGAGAGCTGTAGATGGGTATGTGTCTCAGATTTCCATGTCGGTTAGATGCATGATAGATGAATGGGAGTCTCTAGTAGTCTCTGAGCACTTGACCTTAGGGAGAAATGGAGGAAAAATCAACCACTAATCGATGATAAAAAACATGACGAGGATGTTAATGGAATATTTGTCAAACAAGTGGGGTGGACCTAGAGACATGATGCAGAGCATACAAACCTGTCTCAACCAGACCGACGAGCACCTAAGCAACCTGGAAGCAAATTTTAATTAGCAGAATTATACCTTTTTTTGCAACAATGATGATACTATGGGTGGTAGAAACATGGAGCATTGTGGCATGGGCGAGGAGACATCCAAAGCCGCAGAAATATCCACAGCATTGGTACAGGAGCACCTGGACGACACCAGGATAATGACTCCGATAAAACATGCTCGCGAGGCATCAAACAATGCCATTTCCGCACAATCGCTTCAAGAGCTACAACCCTCTTTCCATTCGACTCACGAGGATGAATATAGACCATGCTCCATCATAGAGGAGACACTGAAAGCAATAGAGAGTGATGCTGCCCCCTAAGCTCTCCACCTCCATCCCTGGTTCTTTCTATGACTCATTTTTTCGGATATTCTGTTTTACAAATGTGTCATTTTCATGTCAATATGATAGTCTATTTTTTATTTTATGTGGTATGTTGGTTAAGGTGCATAGCTATGGGAAGGGCATACCATTTTCTTTTTTGAAAAACCCAACAGGAACTTTAACTTTTGGACATACTAGGCGAGTGGCCAAACAGTCTTAGGCCCCAGTAACAAGACTTTGATACTCTGTACTCTATTTTTTTTCCTCCGTTAATATTAATTTCACTGCTACTTACAAAAAAAAAAATTATATATTATATATAGTTCAAATTTAAAAAGTATAAAAATAAAAGCTCTTTACGATTTATAGTACTAGTATGAAAAACTTTCAAGACTTAAATCTAAACCATAACTTATATATTATGGATTTCGGATTTCTATATGATATCTAATAAGTGTGTTTTAAAATAATTACGTATATTTTACATAACTCATAATAAATGTTTTGAAGTACAAATACATAAATATTTTAATATTTTAAAGATTAAATTCAAGTTTAAGAGAGCAACTTAAATAATTTAAAGTTAAATGTTATGAAAAAAGAACAAAATCTATGCAAATTTTTATTCCATGGAAGCTTGTTTTAAAGAGGCTCGGGTTATGGAAGCTAGTCCATTCTCACTTATATGGTTCCAAGATGAGCTTATGTGGGAAATCATGCATGTTAAGCCACAATTCACAAGGAGGGCCCACTTATAGCAATTCAAAGAGAAGAAGGCGCACAATCATATATGTCTTGTGTGATAGATTAGATGGTATCAAAGCAATGATATAAGATGCTACACCGAGTTCCAAACAATCAAAATTCCATTTATTTAATCAAGGAGGCACTAAGCGTGGATCCACCCTCTTTCCCTCAAGCAACGAGCTAGGATTTCAAAGATTTCCACTGCCATGAGAGGTGCTCGGTGAAAACTTTTCATCCTCCTCATCTGCAGTGCACTATCATTTGCGAAGACATCTACTTCAAGAGACTAGATTTGTTTTGGATAGAGAGGCACTAGGGGCCATCTCTCCCGCCATCCCTCCTCTACATCGTTTTCTCTTCTCGAAAGGCGCTTGGAACACATGTGCTCTCCCTCTTCTCCTCTACAGTGAGCTCGAGTTTTCATGACCTCCTCTGCCACTCTTCATTTCTTTTTCCAAGGGTCATTTGTTGGAGTTGGTTTGCAGAGAGGCGCTACGGATTTGCAACCCCCCCCCCCTCTCTTTTTCTCAATATGCTTTTTCGAGGCATCTCTTTGTTCGCACTTCCATTCTCAGCAAGTGCATTGTTGTGGTTCTCCCTTTCCATGCTTATGGTGTACAACTTATGAATATCATGCCTCCTTGTAGTGAGACCTCCCTTGAGAATTTCGTTTCCAACCACTCCTCCCCCATTCACGATTTAGCTCATGTCATTAATAAACTTATCATCCTGTAGTGTATATTTCTTGCAACCACTCCTCCCCCATTCAAGATTTATCGCCTAGTGAACTAATAAGCTTATCAGGTTGTAGTGTAGGTTTCTTGCACCTCTTTAGTTAGATACCAGATTTCATTTGCCCAAGTTTTTTGGGCAGATGAATGGGGATGTCATTGATTCTTAGATACATAGTCTTTCTACATATTTCAAGACTAATCTTGATTTTCCTAAGGTTGATAAAATTCATATAATTGCTAGTCTACAACTTGAGGGCATCTCGCAAGCTTAATATGATACTTAAATGTTGGGGGATCTAACCACAACCTCTCCTTTGGATTCATGGGACGCCTTGTGTGAGTCTCTTCGTCGCTACTTCTACCCTCCTAGATATTGATTGCACCTCCTTTCTCATTGGTTACAACTACATCAACTTGCCGAGTAGTCATTTCAAAGTTACATTGATCTATTCACCAAACTTTGCCTTCAACTTCAGATTCTAGAGCTGAAAGAGTTACTCATTGTTAAATTCAATTCTAGTCTTTTATAAATGTTGTGTGGGGAATTCAATTTATTTGAAATTTATACCTTGGATAAGGATTTTATCTAAATTTTGGTAGTGGAATGTAAGCTTACTCCTCGCCTTCACTCTCCTTTGTCATAACAGGGCCCTTCCTCGAATCCCCTTCCTCTCTTGATTCTCCCTCTCCCAACCCTAACACTAGGAATCAGTGTTCTTTTCATAAATACCACTTCAATTAATCTATTGAATGTCATTCTCTTTTCCACTCTAATGTTTCTAAAACTCTTTTTGTAAACCCCACAGAGACATCTACTCCTATCACTCTAGTGCCTGATTTAATTCCTTTAAATAATCCTTCTAAACTTGATCCCTCTTTAGTCCTCATGACCAGAGAATCTCTGCCTCTTTCACTGGAATCATTGTTTATGCACAACTGCCAAATTAAGAAGAATATCACAACCCTCATTATGTACAATGGTGGCCAAAATAATCTAGTGTCTCGTGATCTTGTCCAACCTCTTGTGCTACATACCACTCTCCATCCGACACCATATCAGTTGGAGTAGGGTTGAGAAAGATGGACCTCATGTCATGGTGACACAATGTTGTGTTCTTACATTTGCTATCAGCCCCTTTCATGACACTGTCCTTTATGTTGTGGTCCGTTTCAATTGTGTAGGCCTTTTGTTGGGAATTCCCTATTAGGAGCAATGCCACGTAGGCTATCATTCTCTTCAACAACAATATCACATTTAGAAGAACGAGCACACTTATGTACTCACATCCTCTTCTATGAACTCCCCTCCTTTAATCATGCGTAATGATTTTGTGTTCCTAGTTAGTCTACATAATCACCCGTCTCTCTGCCTTGTGCACCCTCTCAAGCCTAACACACCCTCTCATGACCTTCCCTCTAATATGACAAAGATTCTCCAATATTTTGAGGATGCGTTTCCTACTCCTACTGGATTCCCCCACTGTGCCCTATTCAATAATTAATTGATCTTATTCATAGTGATACCTTTCCAAATGATCCCTCCTATCGATTGGAACCTTATGAAGAACAATAAATTGCCAACAACACCAACTCTAGAAATCGTTGAATTATAGTCATATCCAACTCGTCTCATTCCCTAGTGCCTCTCCTTCCTTTATCATCCCCAAAAATGAAGTGGAGGAATGTTGCCTTGTTACATATTATTATGCTCTCAATGAAGCCACTGTCAAAAATCAATATCAACTACCACACATCGATGATCTCCTGGATCATTTTGAAGGGTGCTTGTTTCATTACTAAAATGGATTTGTCCGCGTGATACCATCAAGTCCGTATGAATACTACTAACATCTGGAATACAACCTTTAAGACCAAATTTGGTCTCTTTAAATGAATGATCATGCTCTTTGATATTATTAATGCCTCCACAACTCTTATGCGATTGATTAGTGATATTTTCAGGGACCATCTTACCAAGATTGTGGTCATTTATCTTGATGATATATTGATCTTCAACAAAACAAGGGAACATCATTTTCTTCATCTCCACACTATCCTTCATCTTCTATGTGAACATCACCTTTAGGTCAAGCGTCATAGATCTTCTTTTTGGAAAACTTCACTTCATAATTAGGTTTTTCCATCTCATCTAAAAGGGTGAGTCCATATTTTACCAAAGTCCAAGATCTATCATAATGGACTTATCCTTAGTCAATGTTGGACCTTAAAAGTTTTATGGGTGGAATTACTTTAAATTCTTCTCCAACTTCTCTTAGTTGGCTTGACCCTTACCTCAATTCTCTAATAAGTCACACTTTAGCAGGACCTCTTTGGCATAATGCTAATTTCGGTCTTTACAGGATGCTCTCCACTTTGCTCTGGTCATTCAACTTCCATTCCTTCATCTACCTTTTGAAATTGAGAGAGATGCTTCTTAATATGTCATTTGCACGGTTCTTAAATAGGGAGCACACCCTATTGCATATCACTAAAAAAGATTGGTTAATGCAAAGCGCAATCAAAAAACTTATGACAAACAATTGTATAGACTTGTCCAATCCTTGAAGCAATGAAACCATTACATTCAGGGGAAAGAAATAGTGTTTTATATTGATCACCATCCTCTCATCTTTATCAGTTCCTAAAACAAGATTCAAGAGAAGTGGTACCTCAAATGGGCCTCCTATATCCAACAATTTCATTTAGTGATTAAATATAAGAAGGACACCTCCAATTGTATGGTTGATCTATTGATTCGACCTTCAGGTGCAGATCCTTTAGCTTTTGGTTCTATGTTGTGTTGCATATGAGACTTGGAAGCCTCTCTATGCCTCTAGGATTTAATCCCTTCTTTGTTAATATATGTTCTATTGTGCAAAACCCTACGTTAGTTAATCAAACACCATTCTTGGACTATACTTCCAAGGAAAGTTGGTTGTACAAGATCAATTAGTTGTGTGTTCCTCCCATAGATGATTGAATAACCTTAATTAAAGAAGCTCATATGTCCTCTTATGGTGGTCACTTTGGTGTGAAGAAGATAGTCCATAACCTTTAACACCACTTTTTTTGGCCTTCCATGAACTGACAAGTGGATATTTCATCTATGCTTTCTCTTTGTGTAGTCAACATAATCCCACCAATCAAATGTATGGTCTGTATCAACCCTTTCCTTCTCCTTCTCTCCCTTGGGATTCCATTTCCATTGATTTTATTAGTGGCTTTCCTTGACTCTCCACAGGCATGATGCAATCCAAGTCACTAGTCTATCATTTCACTAAAATGACCATTTTTCTTCCTTGTAGCAAAACTACTACTTTTTTCAAATAACAAAGCTCTTGTTTACTCATGTTTGGGCTCACTTTGGCTTACCCACTAGCATCATTTTTTATTGTGATCCCCATTTTCTTAGCACATCCTAGAAAACCTCGTGGGATCTCCTTAGCTTCCATCTTCAATATTCCATTTCCTTTCATCCTCAAAATGATGTCCAAACACAACTTATCAATTGTATCCTTGTGCTTTTCCTATGCATTCAGTTCACCAAATACAAATAGTGTGATACATCTCTCCATCTTATTCTACATAGCTATAATTGCATTATGCATTCCTCCATTGGTTTGTCTCTCTTTGAAGCATGGTTTGGTTATAATTCTTTATCCCCTTATGAGTTTCCTCTCACCTTGCATCCTTGCGACACTCCTCAACATCAAAAAGAAGAGAATATTCCTTATACTTACTCCAATCTCGAGCACTATGCCATGCAGATATCTCTGAAGCTCTTAAAGCATCCCAAAAACATTATAAATAACTCCATGATTCCCATCGCTCTCCTTAGAATTTTTCTCCTAGAGACAAAGTATGGTTTTATATGGAACGTCATCATTTCAAGTCCCAACACCATCATAAGCTGAAGCCTCCCCACTATGGTCCTTATACTATGCTGCAAGAGATTAACTCTAATGCCTAATGTATTGACTTTCCTCCTCAGTTGGATATGCATGATGTGGTCAATGTAAATAGACTCAAACTATATGAGGATCCCTTGCTTGAGGACTCGATTACCATCTCACATACCACTGAGTTTGCACCTAACTTCCAGCCTCCTCTGCTCTAAGAAACAATGTTGGACACTCACACTATTTATTGATGCAAACCCAGTCGGTTTGTTATCAGTCGATCACCTTCTCATTAGAGTTACACAATGGAAATAAAAACAAACACATACAACTCCCAGGTGTGAAAATAAGTATGCCTTTCAATTAAATGAATGAATCTATTTACTGTAATATATTGCAAAGGTTCAACTAGAATGAACATTGATTGTTACAACAAACATGCACATGAGGGAATTATTCATCCTCTATGCTACACACACTCACTCTATGCAACACATGTGGGTTTCACATCACACAACTATCTACAACTCTTGGATATTTCTCTCTGTACCTTACCTATGATTTAATGCTCTCCCCCAAAAAAATGGCCCTCTCTTTCTAAATAGGCTCTAATATTTATAGGCACACTTGGATGCTCATTCCTCAATTCCTTCCTTCAAAAGTTTCTTTGGCCCCTAGGAACTACCATGGGTGCAATAAATACACCCTATGGTCCTCTTCCATAGGATTTTCCACCTGTTCTCCTTCAACAATCGCCACAACTACTCTGCAGCCACTCCATCTACCCCGTCGCTCAACTTTGTATGGGCTCTGGTTCACAGTCGGTTCTTCACCTAACGCAGTCAGCGAGATTTAATTATCAGCTTCTCCTTAGGTTTTCGTCGAAATGTTGTCATCGACCATTCACTCCTTGCCATCGGTTGTCAACCACTTACTCTTGGTAGCATTGTGCCCCCCCTGTTTTTTTTCCTATCGACTTTATTTCTGTCGACCAGTCATTCATCGACCATCGGCTCTATTCTGATCAAAATCTTGACTTTTTTTTCCATCATTATTCCACCTCTCCGACCATTTCACAACGGTCGGAACCTTTGACCACTCCTCTCTTCTGTCACATGTCTTTAATCTACTGGAGTTCATTAACCAACCTCTGGGTGCTTTAGTTTCCTACCTTCGACTATTTTGGTTGGGACTCGATGCCCCTGCATCAAGATCTTGGGGTTGAAAATAAATTGGCTAATGACTATGCAATCGATTGAGATCTTCTTACAAAATCCACATCGCCTCTTCCAAGTCCTTGTTCACCCATCGAACCAAGTATTATTTATTCCTTTGGTTCCTCATCTTCCCGACTTATCGCTCATCAAGCACTTATGTGACTTCATCCTTCGAATGAACTGGAATTTGTCTTAGCAGGTTGTCCATCTCTTGTACATTACTCGTTGTCCCTCCTGTTATAGAGATTTTCACCCCACTAGGTGAATCACACATGTATGGCCTTCCCCTGTCCCGCTGCAGACTCATTAGACCCAATGGACCACATTTTATCCTTTGATGTATCATTGATCATCCCCAAAACTATATAAACTATGATATACGCGGCTTTTCCCCCGATAACCGCGTACATACGCGGATATTCACCCTATAGTCGCGTACATCGGGATGTGTGCATAATCCAAATCCTTTTGGACTGTTCCTTGACTTGGATCCGACTCATATGACTCTTGGCCTTCCATATACCTTGAGATCGCTCGGATTCGACCCTTCATTTTCCCTTGTGAAGCTATATAAGGAACCATTGGTACATTGAAGAGGGGGGGGAAGATATAGAGAGATTGAAGCAAGGAAACTATAGTCCATTGTTGCCAGAACTTTATGCTTGAGTCTGCATCCCTTTGTCCCTTGGAGCACTGTTGTGTTCTTCCCAAGCTTGCCCATTGTTAGTAAGCTTGCTATCGAAGTGATGGAGGATTGAGGTGGTGGAGGCCCAAGTGGGGGATTCAGTTTCTCCGATTCGCAGACGTGCCGTCAGAGGTTGTCACTTGTAATCTCTGATTTATGTTAATAAGAACCATCTTTTCCTGTCCAATGATGTTCGTTTGATTTAATATTGTATCCATTGGAATGTATCAAATGCTTTTACATCATTGATATTATATATGCTAGAATAATGCTAACACCATGTTATAGTATGCTTGTATTGTTCACTTGTTGTTGAGGCAGGATTCC
>LPNX010978321.1:233553-259338 GCA_001517045.1 Pseudotsuga menziesii | reverse complement strand
GGATAAAATGTGGTCCATTGGGTCTAATGAGTCTGCAGCGGGACAGGGGAAGGCCATACATGTGTGATTCACCTAGTGGGGTGAAAATCTCTATAACACCTCCTTCAAACTAAGATAGGTCGAAAAAATTAAACATCAAGGATATACCCATGCCTTCAGGAAACTCAAGCACATAAGCATTGTCCAATGTTTTTCTTAGAATCTTACAGATACCAATCTTCTTCAGCTTCAACTTATCATATGTTCCTCATGGGAACCTTTATTTCCTCATGTGTGCAAATACTAAATGACCTTCTATAAATGATCACATTCATCTCCTCATGTCATCTCTTAACTTGTATGCCTCACTACTTTTCTCGAGCTGCTTTCTCACATGGTCACACACTTATTTGATATGCTAAAAAAAATAATCCACATCTACACTCTTATTTACTCCCATCGGCATGTCCAATAAATCTATTAATCCATGCATACTTATTCCTTCCATGATATGGAATGAACTCAATCCCGTCAACCGGTTCACTGAATTGTTGTACATGAATTCTTCTTGTGCCAACATGTTCTCCCACTCCTTTGGTCGGTCAACACTTAAACACCTCAACAAGTTTCTTAAGGTCATTTTCATGACCTCACTCTACCCATCAATATGCATATGGTATGTAGAAATGAATTGCAATTTCATGTAAAGCTTCTTCCATAAGTTCCGCCATAAATGTCCCACGAACTTGGTATCTCTGTCCGAAGTAATTCTCTTCGACAACCCATGCCACCTTATAATCTCATTAAATAATAATACAACAATTGTTGTGGCATCACTTGTCTTCCAACATGGAATAAAGTGGGCCATCTTTGAAAACCTGTCGAGTACCACAAGTATGGATTCATTCCCTCGTTGTGTCCTTCGTAATCTCAACACAAAATCCATGTTGATGTCCTCCCATGGTATAGTCAGTATAGGAAATGGTGTATACAGTCCTGTTTTTCAACTTTCTCCCTTGGAAATATGACATACTCTGCACTGTCGAACCCACTTCTTTACATCCATTGACATTCCTAGCCTCTACAACCAATTATTTGGTGTTTTCAATGCCAAAGTGTCCTCCTAATCCTCCACGGTGCAACTCCATGATCATATTCTCCTGCATTTATCATCTCAGGATGCATAATTGATGCCTCTTGGATGAAGTAGTCCAAGTATGGAATTTTGTCAACACTACATGGTTCCTTCGATTTTTTCCACGTAGTGACAAAATATACATCGACTTCATAGTCGGTCTTCATTGACTCTAACCCCGTCCATTCCACAACAGTCATTCCCAACAATGCGACACTTTGACTCAATGCATTGGCTACTCTGCTTGTCTTCCCTACCTTGTGCTTCAATACAAAGGTATAACTTTGCATGAACTCGACCCATTTCATATTCCTTTAGTTCATTTTCGTCTGAGTGTTCAAATATCTCAAAGTTTGATGGTCGATATACAACACAAATTTCTTCGGCAACAAGTAGTGCCTCCATTTCTTTAATGCTTGGATGACTGCATAGAACTCCCATCATAGATCAGATATGTTAACTAGGTTTCATCCAACTTCTCATGAAAGAATGCAGTTAGTCAACCCTCCTAGATCAACACAGATACAATTTCCATTCCACTTGCATCACTGTTGACTTGAAATACTTTTTCAAATTATGTAAGAGCCAACACTAGGCTCTCCATCACCTTCTACATCATCTTCTCAAAGTCTCATTGGGAAGATTCCATCCACTTGAACTCTCCGTTCTTTATGCACATTTTCAATGGCGCACATGCTTTACTGAAATCTTGGATGAATTTATGGTAGAAGATAACAATTCCATGAAACCTTCTTACCTTGGGGATATTCGTTGGCTCCAGCCACTTTAGAATCATCTTGACCTTATTGGGGTCCATCTTCAATCCTTGTATGGAAATCACCAATCCTAGATATACCAACTCCTCCTGCATGAAGGAACACTTCTATGGGATCACCAACATCTCTTCGTGATTCAACCTTTGCATGACTTGTCAAAGTTGCGACAAATTCTCTTCTCTATTCCAAATGAATATTAATACGTTGTCGAGATATACCACGACAAACATGTCCAAAAGATGATTTATCATTTCATTCATCAATATTATGAATGTGCTAGGTTCATTGGTCAGCCCAAATGCAATAACCAACCATTCATATAACCCTTCCTTTCTCTTAAAGGTTGTCTTGCATTCATCACCTTCCCTTATCTGCATCCAGTGGTATCCACTCTTCATGTCGATCTTGGTGAAGTATGTCGCTCCACTCAAACATTCTATAAAGTCTCCCATCCTCAATAATGGAGACCTATACTTTGTGATCCTATTTATATCTCTTGAGTCAATACACATTCTCCTCTCTCCTCTCTTATTTGGTGCAAGTACAACTGGTACAACACATGGAATAGGCTGTCTTTGATCAATCCTCTATCCAGTAACTACATGGTAACTACTGGACTTATCGATTTAACTATGCATTCTTCATTGACGTAATTTTATGTGACGCCTTGTTCGACAGACTCGACCCTAGAATCAAGTAGATCTAGTGTGATATACTTGTCGTCAATGACAACCTAGTCGACATCTTATCAACCATTATTCCCTTGAACTCCGACACTACTTCCTTGATGTTTGTCGAAATATTCTCAGTTTCTTGATCAACACTTGGCCCTTTCAGAATCACTGCAAAGCAATACCGGTGCGTCTCTTCCTCCTTTACGAACTCCTTCACTAAACACGTCAACACTCGCTTCTCCCAATATCCATTTTATTTTCCTTGGTCATTTGAATCTTCAACTAAAGATATTAGTCAGAATCTTCTTCCATCCTTCTCGATTGTCACTGTATTCTGATGACCATCATACAACATATTTTGGTCATATTTCCATGGTTGACTCAACAATAAGTGACAGAAGTCCATTGGAATCACATTGCACAATACGCTAGCGTGCAATCCTCCAATCTTGAATTGAATCAAGAATTGTTGTGTCACCCTCACATGATGACCCTTATGCAACTACGACAAATTATATGAATTTGTGTGTGGTTGTAATTCTAACCCCAATTTATGGGTTACCTTTGTTGAGACCAAATTTATCATGCTGCCTCCATCAACTATGGTCATACAACATCTATCCCGAATCTTCACCCTCGTTCTGAATATTACCTTCATCTGTGTCAATTCCTCTACCTCTTATCGTCAGGTTTTGACCTCTCTCCAACACTACTTCTCTTGACTTGTTTGTCGTAGTCAAACCAACTTCGTCATCTCCTTGAATCCTTGCTTGATGTCAACTTATGGTATGCAGATTTTATGGGAACTCATATGCCTTGTGTCCCATCTCCTAACACTTATAGCAGACGACTTTCACTGGTCTTCACGTCCCCCTCTAAAAGATCCACTTTGACCACTTCTACCTCGACTTGTGGGGGTTTTCACTTCCCCTTCTGTATTCAGAAGTGTAACCCTCGATTGNCCCCCCCTGCTCGTTGAAGTCTTTCTCGATAGCTTCTCTTCTCCCTTCAACACTATCTAGTAGGCTTCATGGACAATCCTAAAATTCGATAGGCTCAACTCGTCATGTATGGCATACATCAATATTTTTATGTACTTGGCTACTACCACTTCTTTGATATGAAAATGACAAGATCTGCTAACACTTGAATGCATGTGAATCCTTAAACATTTAACTTGTAAAAAGGAATCAATAACAAGCTTAAAATAAGGCTTAAAGAACTGAAAACATTGACAAATACAAGAGAGGCAAACCATAATAATGAAGACACCATATGATAACGGAGTTCTTCCTTGATGGAATACATCTCTGGGTCCATCTCCAATGAGGATTAATATTATTAGTCTTCAAAAAAATGCTTGGATAGGTACAAAATTCCTTCCTAAAAACTGCTACAAATAGACTTAGGATTCAAGAGTGAAGTCATATCACTCTTCAAAATCTCCCAAGAGTGGATAAAAATCCTCTTACAAAATAAGCAAATCTCACTAGTACTTCAAAGGCACGTTGGCATCATATCACTAAAAACTTCAATGGCTCCATTTCAAATTACATTGGTTTATATAGCCAAGGTTACATAACCCATCACCACATTCAATGGGATTTGATCCCAAACTAAATGGGATAAAGATCAATTCAAAAATGGAGAAAATATATGCAAATCTCCATAAAATACATTTTTTGTTTTAAAAACAATAAACAAATAAAAAATATATAATATATATGGTTAAAAAAACCATATAATAGTTTGAATTTGTTTTAAGTTGAGGAACGCCCTTTTTGTGGGTTAAAATCAGATCCAAACTAATTTAAATATATTATATATCAATGCCCATACAATGTGGCACCATTGGTATATTGGTTAATCCGTTGGAATTGGGGGAGGAGGTTATGGGTTCAAACCCACATATCTCTCCCCAAATCATGATTTTGTTTGAAAGGTTCATGCGGGGGCTCTATTGTTGGTCCATTGGTGGTTGGTCATGTGGCATGTGTTGTGGCTTATTCTACCGCTGGTTGTATGGTTCAAACATTCCATATAGGGTCGAATTGGGGGAGGGGGTCATGGGTTCAAACCCACATATCTCTCCCCAAATCACGATTTTGTTTGAAAGGTTTATGTGGGGGCTTTGTTGTTGGTCCAGGGGTGGTTGGTCATGTGGCATGTGTTGTGGCTTATTCTATCGCCTGTTGTTGGTTTAGCGGTGGTTGGTCATGTGGCATGTGTTGTGGCTTATTCTATCACCGATTGTATGGTTCAAACATTCCATATAGGGTCGAGGTTATGAAAAAGGAATTTAAACACTATAGAGGTTGAGAAACAATTGCAGAGATCATGGTTATGTGGATGGTGCAGAGTATGTAGTGGAGGATAGGCCAGGGGTTCAATTCTCCTCGACTCTAAAATTTTGGTAACCAAACCAGCAAAGTGCCAATAGTGCTACCACATGGAAGGTCTCGATTGGTCCAAATGGATACCGACCTTGCAACTTGGACTGCCAGATGAGATAACACATCGTCACCGTACTATCACCTGGACTACCAACTGGACTGTCACCTCATCACTGTACTACCACTGGTTTTCCACATTAGCTCTATACACACCACGTGCCACTCTTACAGTGTTGCCATGTGGCACCCCCTTTTTTCTCAACTTTACCTTTTTTTTTCTTCTGAAAGTTCATAACTGAATAACTTTCACGTATGGAGGATATTTTGCACGATGGTTCAAGCTACTGTGTGATGCTTCATCGAATACAGTTGATTCCATGATGTGTCATTAGATGATTGGTTCATTGATGCACTTGAAGAATATGAGACTAGACATATGCTTTGCTATGAACACCCTGAGCCAATTCTTGACAAATCTGAGACATGTGCACTTGATTGTTGTAAAGCATGTATTGAGGTACATGAAGGATACGGTTGATTATGGGCTCAAATATGATGTGAATCAGAAGATTAACCTGCATTGTTAGGTTTATTCATACTGGGTAGGAAGTGCCACTGATAGGAAGAGCACTTCGGGATGCTGCTTCATTTTGGGATTCAGTATGATCTCCTATTTTAACATGAAGTTGTCCTACGTGGCGCTAAGTACAATCGAGGTAGAATATGTTGCATCTTGTTCGACCAGTTGTGAGGTAGTATGGATTCAAAAGCTATTGTCTAATTTGTTTGATCTTGAGTTAGAGGCGACTTGTATATTTTACGACAAACAGAGTTGCATCAAGTTGTCATAGAATATGTTGTTCCATGAAAAGTCAAAGCATATTGAGATCAAGTATCACTATATCTGGGATATGGTGCAGAGAGGAGCAGTGAAACTCTAGTATGTGGCAACGGACAAGCATATAGCTGATGTGTTGACCAAGCGGTTAGCCAAAGTGAAGTTTGAATACTTCAAAGAGAGACTTGGTGTTATCCAGATCGAGGTACCTTGAAATAGGGAGTGACGAGTTCTTGCATGGTGGTAGACACAGGTTTTCCCTGGAAAAAATCATTCCTAGCATTATTCCATGCTAGCAATGACGATAAGGCTGAAAGATGAAGATGCACTAGAATGAGATCTCACATGGGAAGGAATACAGGTTGTCACCTGATGTAAACAGTCCTTGCATAGTACATAAGTTTTCTTGGGACATAATCATTCTTGTTAGGTCATCCTCATATGTAATGAGTTTTGGTGTAGTATGCAGGTTATTCTTGGATGTAATGAGTCTTGAAAGGTCGTCCTTAGGCATTGTACAAAGGTTATCCTTGGATGTAATGAGTCCTAGAGTGGTACGTAGCTTGTCTTTTGACATAATCATTCCTTATGTGTTCCCATGTTGGACATGATGAGAGGTCACAAAGCACTTGGTGTGCGCCTAGGAGATTCTCACATAGTGTTAGACGTAGGTTGTTGTTGATACGTAATGAGTCTTGGCATGATCCTATGTTCTTAGAAAGCAAGTTGACCTTAGAGAGACGTAAAGCACTTGGTGTGCTCATAGTAAATTCTCACATAGTAGTATATGTAGGTCGTCTTTGAGATGTAATGAGTCCTGGTGTGCTCCTATATTGGTAGAACGCAGGTAGTCTGTGGTATGCATCTGGATTGTGCTCCATGTGTGATGATAAAATGATTTGGATATGACGAGATGATGATAGGAGATGTAGGTTATTGCAGTGGAAATGCAATGTATGGTCCTGGATTGTACCTATGCGATGGATTTCTCATGGATATGATGAAGACCTAGATGAGGACTAGGCCTACACCCAACATGAAACATGGTTGGCTCTATAGAAAATTCCTATGACAGATAGATCTGACAGGTGTCACTATTCAATGATCAACAAGATGAGGACTACAACAACAACGATGATGATGATTCAATGATGATGGCGTGACTATATGTGTTGATGATTGTGGCGAGAAAATACCTTCTTAGTTAATAGGGAGTGTTGTTGTATTTCTAACTTCAGAAGATATTTTGATGTATATTATCAGTGTATATTGTTGTACCCCCATCAGATATGTGTTTTTCTCCTTTTAGGATGTTATTATTGTATATGGCCATTGAGGTAAACCCTTCATTGTAAGTCAAGGAAATAGTTTGGATATAAAAAAATGTATTTTTTAGTCTCCCTAGGTGAATTCGACCCTTCTAGGGTAAGGGGTCGACCCAGTCAAGTTATTAGGTCAGTGACTTGATGTGTACAAATAGGGAGGTACCCTCCCTCATTTATACATACACTCATGCACTCAAGTTCACATGATGAGTGAGAGAAGAACAAGGAGGAGAGTCTAGAGAGAGAGAGAGTTGTAGATGACTTCTTATTCTTAGGGTTTTCCATCTTGTGATTTTGTCTTAGTGACAGAACTATTCTGATGAATTTTGCGGGCTTTTATCCTTTATGGTTTCCCCAAGGAAAATATTTGTGTCTTATGTATCAACTCTATCTTATGCAACTTTTTGTACTTGTTATTCTTTTAGATAAAGATCCTAATCACATTGAATTAGATTAGAAAAACTAACAACGACCTCTAATAGATAATGCATCCACACTATTACTATCCATGGTTTTCCATCGCATCTCTTATGATAGAAGGGATGCTGCTATTTCATCAAATTTTAAGGTCATTTGACTAGCACTACCTATCTCTACAATAAAGTTATCCTAGGAGTTTGGAAAGAATATAATAATATAATACATTTATCTTCTTCATCTATTGTAATACCAACATAGTTTATTTTACTTACCACAGTATTGTAGACATTTAGATGCTCTATCATTGTGTGTTATTATCCATTATGAGTTGATATGACTTCTTTTGTAGAAACGGCTTGTTTACTATGGAATTTGATTGATACAAACTCCCTAGATTTTTCCATAGCTTCAACACATTATATTCTCTAGACATGTTAATCAACATATAGTATAATAAGCATATTCAGATTCTACTCATCACCCTTCTTTCCAATTTATCCCAATCTTCTTTCCTCGATCTAGTGGGTTGTGTACTCGGATCCAAAACAATCCACTATTACCGATCTGCAAGAAGATCCTCCATTTTGAGCTTCCATAGCTCAATGTTTTGGACGTTAAATTATTGATCTTGAACCTTGAATTGGTCACCATTCTCTTTCAATGCACAAATCACCACTGTGAAGATTCCACTGGACCCAGGTTTATCACATAAGCAAGATCTATCAACCACATTGAACCCTCAACAATAAACACACCCCCTTGAAGCCAATAATCAAGATCTGATACCACATGTAAGTTTTAAACTTGTGCAAATAAGAAAATCATACATATTCTTTTAAGCAAAATAGATATTACACCACAACATTCACACTATAATAGGTAGAGCTTTACCATGGAAGTTCCCTTAACTAGGAAAACTAGTAAAACTTATAGTCACACTTCTCACTTTCTCATTACGACCATTAATCACTCCTAATACAATATGTAGGTATTTCGTAACACCCAAAACCCCAATCCATAAATCCATATTAGAAATTGACCCCAATCCCTTAACTGAGATTAAATTACACTTTTTTAGGAAAACCCAAAAAATAGACCAAGAAAATTTTAACTTGCCTTCGATTCCTATCGAAAATGAGATAATTCCCATTGCCAATGTTTGCTTCACAAAAGGGTGATATCCCCCACTCCCATCCCCTTATGAACTTCCTTGATGGGTGGATATCATTAAATTCCAATGCCCACACACACATGCAAAGAATATAACACATACCCAATAACACCAAGACTAGTAGCATGTCGGTACCATAACTAGAAACATAAAAATAAGCGGGTTTATAAATAGAATCCTTTTCTATAAAAGGTTGAAAATAAATTTTGGAAGTATGTATGGGCATAGAGGAAGGTTGAGTGTATATGCTCTAGGGTGTTTTCTAATATAAAGTAAAACAAGAAACATAAACTATGCATGTATAGAAATCGAATCTATTGATACCATAAGGGGATCAACATGCTTTAATCACAAAGTTTTGTGATACTTACAACCCCCCATTTTTAAAACATGATTAAGCCTCTTATCCCAATTGATTAACCTCTAAAACAGATTCATGAGGAGAGGCATCCCTTCCATAAACAATTTGGGGAGGCATAACGAGAATTCATGGATTATTAAGGAGATATGTTTAGCATAATAATGATGGTTTGCTTATGCTGATGATAGTGATCACATGTTTATATATGTTCATATGATGGTTATGTGTGCATTTTATGGTTATCAACATATGCTACATTGTTTTGTTTCATTGACATGGTATAATTAATGGATATGATTCATATTGATGAAGATTGAAAGATGTGGATATTGTTTTCATCTTGGTTATTTGTATTGTTTGGTTATAGAAACAAATTATCTGCTATAGGTTAGTTATGGGAAATTTACTTTTGTTTTGCTAAAAACGAGTGGGATGGTTAAAGAAAACAGAAGGTTTTTTAATAGGTGACAATTCCTACCACCATATCTCATTAGAAAACACTTATGCATTTCTTGTTAATATATATGTAAGGTAAAAAGTCAGGCTTGGATGAGTATTACATACCACCTTGCATACAACATTACATATCACATTGCATGTTTCAATGTGTGAATTAAGATTAGAAGTAAGCATTTCATCATAAAATACTCAAGGAAATACACTGCCAATTAAAGTTTCCATCTTGAAAAAGTGATTCGGAGAAATCAAAAGCATTGAAGTAAATATCCCCAAATATGAGTTGCATGATTAAAACTATAGAGAAAAAATTTGAAAAATTAGATTTGTCTAACAAGAAAGAAACACCTAACATGCCAAAACCAAGTTGGGCAACTTGATTTCACAACTAGTCCTTTTGATACCAATGCCTTCATGGAACTCTGGCCACAATACCAATCTTTGAATGAGTTCCCAAAGTGTTCAGTTCATGCACCACTCTTTGATGGACTGATGGTAGATGTTGAACATTATGATTAACATGAATAATTATTAACATTCGCTTAGACTCTTTAGTTTCAGAAAATATATGGATAGAAGAAAGTTCTATTAGGAATTTGAATGAGTGTCAAGTTAAGAATAACCACCCAATAGGATTTTGGAAAAGTGAACTAGCTTTAGCTGCATCATTAAGTTCCTTCTTTAGCATAAAATCATCATTTTGAGTTTCTCTAACAACTACATAAAAATCTATAAATCCTCTCCACCACAAGCAAAATAAGATTGAGAAATTTCTACTTCATTTGAATGTATGAATTACATTGTTGTTTTGAGGCAAGCATCTGTAAACAAATGTAACAACTTCATATCCCATTGAAAACATCAAAGTATGTTTACTGGACAAAAAACATTTATTTCCAATTTGCTATCCTAGCAGTTTCTTTCACCTATAAAGAGTTATCAGAATTGCATATGGTGTTGAACATTTTTTAGAAATATATCAACCAAAACCCCTCCTCTTCTTCACCACCTAAATTAATGGAAACAAATTATAATTGACTAAATAGCCTAATGTAATGTAGTCCATTAATGTAAGGTTTTTGATTAAAAGAAGATTTTATTTCTATCACAACAAATATACAAAAAAGCCTCCAATAAAAGGTCAAACAATGAGTCTTAAAAATGCAAAATTATTTTTCATAAAATAAATGACAATATGACATTGATTTTTTCCACAACTAAATAATTGAAATTATGAAGCTACAAACCACGTCACTACAAAAACTTTAACAAAATGCTATCAATCTCAAATCTTATTTCAATTTCCAATACTGTTTTGGTTCATATATGAAGATGGTGGCATGTCAAGTCAAAAACCAAGGTTACTTTTGAATCTATTTATGATTCAATGTCGGAATACTCGTCATGGAGGAATGCCAAAAAACATAACTTGTTAATTGTAACAATGAAAGCAAATAGTTTTTCATTATGGATCAATGATGGAATGGGGATAGTGCAGTCTTGAATGAAACTAATGTATACACAACCCATATCATGCTCCCCAATCTCATGTTTGGAGATGAACCCTTTTATATGACAAACTATTGCCAAATTTGTGCTGGCCATTTTTTTAAACAATATAATATCTGACCTCTCAAATTCTAATAGTGGTTTTCTTGTTAAAATGATAGACAATCAAAGTTCCCCCCCTTTCAGTATAAATGGGATGGTGTGCCTAGCAGGAAACTCAGTTGTTGAATGTAGTAGAACCTAGTTGATCTTCTAATATTCTTTTCACCTCACCCCAAGATACTAATATCTCTAAGCTCCTCCTATTTGTTGCACTTCTTGTAGGCATGACCAATTTCCATGCCTACCAAAATAAGCAACTTGCCATTCATTTCTTGTGGTTCAATGGGTGATTTAAGTATAGACACGAGAAAAAAATATGGAAGGGAATCCAACGCTGGTATCTCTAGGACTAACGAAAGAGATCTGAGACTGACAAAAGACACAGTTGGCTTGATGGTCTCATTTGGAGATGATTACTGAAGAAATTAAATCCTTGAGTCCATTCATCACCTATGGGTGGATGGTAAATTTAAGTATAGACATAAGAAAAACATATATGAAAGGGAAGCCAAACTGGTAGCTCTAAGACGAATGAAAGACATACTTGGATTGATGCTCTTATATGTAGATGATTACTTAAGCAATTACGGGCCTGAAGGAGCATGGGTTACAACACTTATCAAATCACCAAATTTATGATTGAAAATTGCAAACATGGCATGCCTCCAACATTGCCTCCAACATTTAAGAATAGCTTCAATTACTCTCATCAATTTTATCTCAAATATTGAAATTCGAGGGATGGATTTCAACCAAAATTTGACCACAAAACCTGTTTTTTCAATGCCAAGAAAAAATTAACATATTGCACCCATAATTCTATCCATTATTCAATTTTGTAATTGAAAGGCTACCTAAAACCTAAAACCAAATGAAGTGCACAAAAAAGAAACCAAAAAGACTATCAACCACCCCCTAAACTAGTGATTTTTAGACGAACTGTAATGTTAAACCTTTATATATAGATATAAAATTTAATAATATAACTTATCACATCATTATAATATGATCATCTACATTTAATAATAAAAATAATAATTTAATAAATATTATTATATTAAAAAAAAACAAAGTTTTAAAAATTTGATTTTATGTACATGGATATTAAATGAAAATATAGTCACCTCAAAATCGAAACGGAACATTGGTGACTAAAAAATCCAATCTAATTGAATTTGACAAAGTCAAATTTAATAACCTAAAATTAATATAACCCAAAACTACGTCTTCCAGGGTTAACCCTACTTTGTAAGCATTTATGATGTTATTGCAAAATATTGGTAAGCCATTAAATGGTTAGTTTGGATGTTGCGCCTTCCTCGTCATATATTTGTTTGTGCAAGATCAAGCAAGGTGGTGACCTCTTCCATGGCGGAGCAGGTTTCTCTGTTTGACTCAGGGGTCCTTGCCGGGAGAGATCATACTCATGGCATGCTCTTCGTCATTCTGTTCCCCCTTGCACTTGAGGGTATGTTGGTCGGTATTGGCTTTATGGTTTAGGGTTCCTCCTGTCTCTGGGGTTTCTTCTCTGTCGTTCCTCTCTGGGGTGGCTATTCTTCTCATTTGGGTTTGCTCTTGCTGGGTTTTTCTCTAAGGTGGCGAGTGCCTAAGTTCCTGGTTGTTTTGACACCCTTCATTCTCTATAGGACGCTGGGTGTTATTCTTTACTCTATAGTCTGGTGTATACCCCATTCTCTGCTCTCATCCCTAGCATGAACCGGCGACTGGAGTTCCTCCTCTTTGCAGAGGACTAGTACCAACCAGTCATAAAAAAGTGGGAATTAGCTGTTATATTATTTCTAGCCGGTTTACACTTGTCCATTGTCTATTTTCCGGTATGTATGTTTTCCTTGTTTGCGTCCTGGGGACATTGATTTCAGGTTTATGTGGTTTGTCTATGTCGTTTCTCTTAGTGCGCCACCCTTGAGGTCACTCGTGTTTCTGGGGTTGACTTTGGTTTTCTTCAGATGCTTCTTTCTTGGTCTGTACCCGCTCGAGATGCTGTCCATTTATTTTGTTAGCGCTCTAGGGTTTTGTACTTTACACCCATATCCCGCTCGGATTCGCATTAACCCTAGATGAACCGGGGTTCTGGTCTTGGATTCACAGGTTAACCCTCTCTTCTGGATTGGACTTTCTTTCTCGGGTTTGTGACTATCTCATGGTTTGTTTGTTCCTGTTGTTTTTCAGATAAGGGTTTGTTGTCAGTTCCTTCTAGTCCTGATTTCTTACCAGATATTATGGAAGCAGCTCTTAACCCCACGTCGGGGACTCCTACCTCCTCCTTTGCTCCCTCTCGTCGCCGTAGGAAAACAAAAGCCCATAAGGTCTTGGAAGGGAAGCTCCGGTTTGTTATGGGTCGTGATGTTTATACGGATAGAGTCGAAGCTTTGTGCTCTTGGGCACTTATCGGTAGACTAGAATACTGTCAAATGGGTAAGAAGGAATGGGTTTGTTGGGTCTCCGAGCACTGGAAGCTGCTCATCTCATATGTGCCTATGATCAGTCTTCTGGCTCATGGATGGATTGTTTTTGTCTTCTTGGAAGACTTCCATGCTACGACTGTTCTCAACTCTATGTGGTGTATCGATGGTGGATCCTTGGTTTTGGATAGGTGGCATGTTAATTTTGATCCTCTCAGGGACTATATTAAGAAATGACATTTATGGGTTTTACTCCTAGCTCTTCCCTTCCCTCTCTGGATTCATCCAATGTTGGAGGGCATTGGGAACACCATCGGTCGTTTTGTCGTTGTTGAGGATGATTTGATGAACACTTATGATAAGCGATTGGCGAAAATCCTGGTGGAAATGGACATCTCTGTGGGGCTTCCGGCTGATGTGGAAATACTGTGCCACGAAAGGTTGTTCTCTCAACGTCTTGATTATCTCAATATCCCCTTTAGATGTAGTTGGTGCAGGGGTGTTGGAAATCTACGCAGAGATTGTCTGGTTCTTCGTCAGGATACTGTCTCTTTGAAGGAAAATCACTCTTCTGTTGCACATCGGCCTCTCCTCCCCATTTTGGAGGTTCCCACTTCGGTGCTCTCATCTCCTTCGCGTTGTTCTCCTGCACAAGGTATTTATTTTAATGCTTGCTCTTTTTTTGATGATGCCTCTCCACATGAGCTTTCTCTTTTGGATTCGGTGGATGGTTGTGCTGTGTTTTTTTTTTCTATTGAGGCTTCTATTTCTCAGGTCTCCAGCCCCATTCCTGTTCAAGACCCTATCAGTGCACTCACTGTGGACGTACCTACTTCCTCGCACCAACCCTCACCTTCCCCCTCTTTGGTATCGGTGCTCCCTCCACCGTCTATTTTCGCTGAAGTGGATTTCCCTCCTCGACCCCATGTTGTTACTACTCCTCCACGAAGCCCTGTCACTTCTCCGTCCTTTGCAGATCCTTCTCTACAAAAATCTTTGGAGATATTTTCTGCCAAAACACCCCTTTCCCCTTCATTCCTACCCCCAGACTCCATCAGGTTTGAGAATGTTACGATCAGGTAGAAGAAAAAAGCTCCTTCTGAGTCTTTGGATTCGGACTCTACTCCTTTCACTCCTTTGTCCACTAGACTCAAGAATGCATCTCGTCAGCATCTGTCCTCCTCCCATAGGGTCCTTAGAGCTTTGACCCCTCCTCAGAGTGGTTCCTGATGCGAATTCTCTCTCTTAACATTCGAGGCTTGGGAGGCCTGGCCAAACAAAAAGGCCTCCGTCATCTTTTCACTTCACTCTCGCTCGATATCATTTTACTTCAAGAAACCATGCATAGTACTTACCCAGCTCTTCTTGCCTTCTCCAAACTCTGTCCCAGTTGGGAGTTCTGTGCTACCAGCTCCTCTGGTATCTTGAGGGGCATTCTCTTTGGTTGGAATCCTCAGTTTTTCAAATGCAAAGCTTACCACACTTTTGCAAGCATCCTTCTCAAAGCATGGATTAGGGGTTCTACCACTACTCTTTCCATTCTTAACTGCTACGGTCCCTATCTTCATCGGGAAACTTTTTGGAACTCGGTTGCTCGAGGTGGCCTTCCTTCCTTACCCAACTTGATCCTTGCGGGTGATTTGAACCTTACACTAAATGGATTTGAGATTTGGGGCTCTAAGGCTATCCTTGATCCTCTTGGTCCCTTTTTTACTAAATTTTTCTCCGATCATCAGCTTGCGGATGTTGCCCCTACCTGTGCTGGGCCAACCTGGCAAAACGATAGGTTAGGGGATGAGGGCATTAGTAAAAGGCTGGACAGATACCTACTCTCCTTCAATCTTGTCAGTCTTCTTTCCAGATACCCGGTTTGGGCTCACCCTTCTGTTATTTCTGATCACTATCATGTTTTATTTTATTGGTTGGATAACCCTGTTTCCTGTCCTCTACCTTTCAAATTTAATCACTCCTGGTTGTCAAATTTGGACTTTGTTAAGATGGTCAGAATGGAATGGCCTCTACCCTCCCTCATTGATCCTATGGATTGTATGTCTGAATTCTGTTAGAAGCTTTGCCTACTTAAAAGAAAGGTCAAAGATTGGACCAGAGACAAGACCCTTGAGATGAGAGAAAAGTCTATTCTGATAGAGGAAGAAATCAAATGTCTTTTGGATTCTTCATTTTTGGGTTTATTTTGTGCCCAGGTTTCTGCTAGGCTTCAGGCACTTAAACAAGAGCTTCAAAGATGGATGGATCATGAACTTCAATATGCTAGGCTCCAAAGTAGATTGTCTTGGGAATCACAGGGGGATGCAAACACTAAATTATTCCATGCGGTGGCCTCAGCTAGAAAAAACCATAATGCTATTTGGGGTCTAGAAGATGAGGAAGGTAATCTGATTGCTGATTACTCAGGCATTAGGGATATGGGGGTGAGACATTTCAAGAAAATCTTTCAAGATGATCACCTGACTAACATTGAAGCCCAATTAAACGTTATTCGCTTATTTCCTTCCTTTTTTAATTCTGATGAGAGGGAGTCCTTCTCTAGTTAGATAACCCTAGAGGAAGTTGAATCAGCTCTTAAAACTTTCATAAAAGATAAGGCTTCAGGTCCTTATGGATGACCTGTTGAATTTTATTTGGATTTCTTTGATATTCTGGGGCCTGAACTGTTGAATTTGGTGGAAACTTCCAAGAGGGAAGGTAGGGTTACTCCTTCTTTGAATTCCACCTACATTGCACTTATCCCTAAAAAGGAAAATCCCTCCTCCTTCTCTGATTTTAGATCCATTTCACTTTGCAATCTGGTTTACAAGCTGATTTCTAAAGTTGTGGCTCAGAGACTCAAGCCTATTTTGGATAGGTTTATTTCTCCTCAGCAATTTGGATTCTTAAAGAATAGACAGATTACTGCTCCCTGGCTATAACTCAGGAAGTCCTTCACACTGTCAAAACTAAAAATAGATGTGCTCTAATTCAAAAGCTAGATCTTTCTAAGGCCTTTGATCAGGTGAATTGGACTTATCTTCGTCTTATTCTTCTACAAAATGGTGTCCCTATGGTGGGTACTAACTGGATTTTGGGTTGTTTGTCCTCTACAAATTTTGCTCTTCCTGTCAATGGCTCTCCCACTAGTTTTTTTATTTCTACCCGTGGTATCAGGCAGGGATGCCCTTTGTCCCCTCTACTGTTTATTCTGGTCATTGAAGGGCTGAGTTTCCTCATTAAGGATGCTCAAAACAATGGGAAGATTCAAGGCATTAAGATCTCTCCTCAACTTTCTTTTACTCATCTACTCTTTGTGGATGATGTCATTATGTTTGGCACAGGTACTTTTGAAGAGTGGGTTGCTTTTAAACATATCTTGGATACCTTCTGTGAAGCCTCCAATATGCAAATCAATATGGAAAAATCTTGCTTTTTATATAACAATTTGGATGATGGTCTTATGAACAGGATTGATGGGTCTCTTCCTTACAAATTTGAGCATATTACCAAGGGTTTTATTTACCTTGGTTACTACTTAAGACCCCTTGGATATTTGGTTAAGGACTGGCATTGGCTCATTTAGAAATTTGAGAAAAGAATTCATCATTGGACCTATCATCTCTTGTCCATTGGGGGAAGACTGGTATTGATCAAAGTTGTTCTTACTAGCATGCTGGTTTATTGGATGGCCTTGGTTCCTATTCCACAATCCATTCTCGACAAGCTCAGAAGTTTGATTTTTTCCTTTCTTTGGGGCTCTTCTGCAGTTAACAAAAAGTACCATCTTGTTGACTGGCGTTCTTTGTCCTTACCGAATTCACTTGGAAGCTGGGGTATCAAACACCTAGGCTGGTTCAGTATTTCCCTCCGTCTTAAAAGTTTTTGAATGGCTATAAAAGGGATTGGTATTTGGTCTAATCTAATTTCTGTGAAGTACATGAAAAAACTCCCTATGGAAACTTCGCTTCACAATAAATCATTTTTAGTTAGAGGTGTTTCTATGATATGGAAGGGTTTTCTCCATACTCTTTCCTGGCTGGGCAGTGGTCTTATATGGATGGTGGGTAATGGTTTCGATATTCGGGTGAGAATAGACCCGATTATTGGCTTGGGCTCTCCCTTTACTCTCTCACTTGATCTTCGGGAATACCTGGAAGATTTTGGTATTACCACATTGGACCAAGCAAGGAATCATACTAAATGTGCACAAAATTATTGGTTTACGGCTGAGGAATTGGATCTAGTGGGGGATTGGAAGTTTCAGTGGGACAAATATTCTTCAGGGCTGGAGTTTGGAAGAATTAGACTCTCAAAACAGAAGGATGCACTTTTATTGTCTCATGACAATTACATTGGGGCTCTTACTACTGCTCAGGGTTATGAATGTATTGCATCCTCTTACTGCACTTTGGGTCAGTCTCCGATTCTTGACATTCTCTGGAAATTGACAATTCCAACCAAAATTTGTTGCTTCATCTGGTTACTGGTAAGGGAACGAGTTTTGACTTGGGATCAACTTCAAAGTCGTGGCAGACAGGGACCAAGCCTGTGTATTCTTTGTCGAAATGGGGAAGATACTTCACATCATCTTTTCATGGATTGATTGTTCTCCAGAAGAGTTTATTCATCTATTGGTGATTACTTTGGGCTGCCCTCTATTCCGCATACAACTGTCAGACCCTTTCTAGAACAATGGTTCTTAATTACTCATGTTTTCTCTATTTATTGTTATTTTCCTCTTTTCTTTTTCTGGTGCATTTGGAAACAAAGGAATAGATGCATTTTTTACAATAATAGGGCTTCTGTTTATGTTATTCGTAAGCAAATTTATGATCTCATGCTTATGTATCATGTCCCTAAAAAGAAGAAAAAATCTAGGGTTATTTGCCCAGGCCCTAAGATCTGATACCCCTGTGGTTTTTTTGATGGGGCTGCTGCAAGGAATCTTGGTGGAGCGGGATTTGTAATACATTTGAGTGCTTCATATTTCATTAGTTTCTCTCTGGGCTATGGAAGAAGTACCAATACTAGATCAGAGCTTCTGGCACTGTGGGAACTTCTTTCGGTTTCCAATCATTTCGGGATCCCTCTCTTTTCTGTATTTGGTGATTCACATGTCATTATCTCTTAGGTTAACAGAACTGCTTCACTGAATGCCCCACTTCTGATTCACTGATGTGATGACATTCTATCTTTGCTGCAACTTGTCCCTTCAGTGACCATCAAACATATTTATCATGAGCATAATTAGCAGGCTGACAGACTCTTTAAATAGGCTCTTTTGTTGGTCCCTGGACATGGGAATTTTACTAAATCTTTGGATGGGAAGATCATTGATCGAGGGAATTATCAGTTATTCTAGCTTGTGCCGGGATTTTCCCTTTTCTTTGGCACATATTCTATGTATGTTTGAATGGGTTTTTAGCTGACATGGAAGAGTCTATCATCCTTCTTGTTATGCTTAGGACTAGTAAGTTTTATGGTCATTATCGATCTATCATCAGCTAGATTTATGACCTGTATTTACAGGAATGATGAGAAAAGTATGCCCTTAGCAGACTTTATGCTTTTCTGTACCTATGTATTTTGGTAGCCTGGTGTTTTCACTGAATATTCAGCTATCAGAGGGGTCCCCAAATGAATCCACTTATGCGGAAGCTTGGTATTTGCCTTTTATTGGCTGATTGTATATGATGTCCTTTGATTCCTTAATAGAATATCAAGGTCTGATATTTTTTCCTTTGAAAAAAAATATATATTTGTTTGTGCATTTATGAAAGACCGATTGAAATGATATAGAAGAGTAAGGATGCCGTGGATTCCTTAGAGGCTACATTCTTTTGATAAAGCAGTGAAGTTTGAAATAATCCAAAATTATTAAATATGTGTTAAGAACAGTATAGACAACCCTATGTTTAATTTGGGTACTCTATGGAAATTACTAACGTAATAACTATATGACCTATTGATGCTAACAATGATATGGTTGAATGGAGAGTAATATAATTCCAGCACAAATACATTACAAATATGATTTAATGTTCAAAAAAATATGAAATATGAAATATGATTTAATGTTCAAAAAATATGTAACAATTTTTGTTTGTATACATAGTCAAAAATGTACTCGACAACCTAAATGTATTTTTAGCCTTCTAATATAATATAAAAAAATTATATCAACTAAATTAAAATCTAAAAAATAATGTTTTTTTATATATTTATATTATATAATTTTTTATAATAAAAAATATATTCAATAAATAAATAAATTTCAATTGAGGGCTAATTTTTGGGAGATTGACCTATTTACCCGACCATTTGCATCGATCGGGTGGCCAGCAACGTCGGATGTGACCACTCACGCGAACCAGGTCGTCCGATCGGTGCAAATGGTCGGTTAAGTAGTTTACTCCATTTCTGGGCTATTATATGTGGCAAACAAAGTCTCAAAATTATTGAAATGTTATTTTTTTTAAACAAGTAAACAATTTAAAATAATAATAAAAATTCTTATATATACATGGTAAATCCAAATTTAAAATAAATTTATAATTATCATTTAATTATAAATATATAAAATATTATAAATAATGTGTCTCAATAAAATTATTGTGGTCTTCCTAGCCATGAGTGCAAACCCTAAGACCCTACCATTACTTTTCCTTAAGACCGCACCATTACTTTTCAATCAATTACACAAGTTGTTAAATCATTTTACTCGCTTACTTTGGCAAGGATGCCTAAAACTATTATGAACTTCCTAAGGGGTGCTATATTCAATTTTCTTTGGGGAAATTCTTCTAGTAACTAGGCCTTATGAGATGGGTGGGTGGAATATCATGAATTTGGAGTGGTTTAGCCTAGCTCTCAGACTCAAATGCTTATGGATGGTATTGCCACGGGGACTTCACTTAGTGGACATCTTACATAGCACGTGCGATCGTGGGATATTAAAGAATACCCTTAATTTCCAGAGATATTGACCCAAAATCTTTTTGTTGAAACCCCCTCCCAATACTTAAAACCTCCTCCCCACCCCTTTTTATACCTTAATCCTTATAAACCACCCTACCCACCCCCACCTTAAACCCCTCATCCCCCCAATACCTGCAATATATTGGTTCAATTTTTAATAATTTTAAAACCCACAATATGAACTAACGTGATAGGATATTGGTCAACAAGTGAAGCCCCCGTGGGTATTGCAGGGCAATGGTATTTGGTCCATCATTATCACTTAAATATCTTAAAAACAGGTCTGTAGTGGAGTGGATTCGTGTGCATACTTTTACTCTTAAGGGTACTTCTTTCATTTGGAATGGCTTTATTGGAACTTTGTCCTGGCTCACTAGATGCTTGGGATGGAGGGTGGGAAATGACAAAGATATTAAGATCAGGTTTGATCCTATTGCTTGCTTAAATTCAGACTTTACCTTGCTGGAGGATCTCGAAGTCTACCTGGAGGACTATGGTATTTCTTCTCTTGCAGATGCACATTACTGTGGTACTGATCACATTGCTCAACAGTACTAGCATACTATAGAATACCTTGACCTAGATGGTAATTGGAAGGTATTATGGACCAAATACATAGAAGGGCTCTCTCATGGTTATATTCGTCTATGTAATAGGCTAGATTCCTTGGTATGGATGTTTAATAGGTGCTCGGGGAAGGTCACTGCATAATTAGCTTATGAATGCATTGCCTCAAGTCACTGTCATGATATTCCTGAAAAAGATCTTGGTAATTATTTGGAGGATAATCTGCTCAAAAAAGGTTGGACAGGCCCAAGTTGCTGCTGCTTATGTATGGGGGATGCTGAATCGGTTAATCACTTATTTGTTGACCGTAGGTTCACCAGGGAGGTCATTGGTGGACTCGGTATTGCTCTCCAACGAGTCATCACTTGGAATGAGCCTACTTACAAGCATAATATGGTTAAGTGGACTGGGAATGAAAAAGAGCTAATGTATCTTCCCCTTCTTATGACCTGGCAGCTCTGGCTTATGCGTAACAACGTCTTATTTGAAAATTACAAAACTTCATCGAAGCTCACTATTCAATTTATTATGGAACAACTTCTTAGACATAAAGTGAAGATTTCAATCGGAACTCACAGGAATTTAATTGGTCAGACACTAGTATATGATTTTCCTGTTGGTTTTTTTGATGGGGCCTCAGCAACTAGAATTGGAGGAGTTGATGTACACATTATTCTGAGCAAAGAACACCATTTTCACTTAAAATTAGATTGTGGACAGATCACAAATACACGGTCTGAACTGCTTTCCCTCTAGGTACTACTAGTTTTTTCCAAGCATATTGGGCTTCCTTATCTGCATATTAGAGGGGACTCTTCGGCAATCATTAACTGGTTTAATGGAAAGGCTACCTTGAAGACTCTATATTTGGCAGGCTAGTGTCATGAGATTATGACCCTCAAATCTTACTTTATCCATCTTGAAACAGCTCATGTCTTCAAAGAATTCAATATCCAGGCGGACAGCCTTTCTAAGGAAGCACTCCATTTACCATCTGGGATCTTATATCACTTGGAATTTATTGAGGGAGTATGCCTTTGGCATGGCTCAGTTCAGCTCTTTTGAGTATGACTTTTCCCCTATCCTCTTAGGACTGTTTTTTTGAGCTATCATCTTTGATGATTTGGGTGACGGGGCCCCCATTCTTGGAGTTTTTTATCCCAACTGAGTGCCTCCTTAGATCAACTGGTCTATTTGGATTTGAATGTTGATTGCTGAGCTAATTCGAGAGGGAGACTAGAAGATTACATTATTGTCTCCTCATTGGGCGGATCAATACTTCTTACTGTTTTGTTGGAGATGTGATTGAGTTTATGACCCAGGCTGTGGCCTGTACTTTATCATTGTACTCTTCTGTGGCACTAGGCCTCCTTTCTTGCTGAAAACCTCTCTGGGACTCCTATCTGTATATTTGAGAGATGACTGCATACATGATATATGTTGTAAACTATCTGCTTATAATTGTACTCTTTGCTGATGCACAAAGGTTTCCTTTGATTCAGATGAATAACAAGAAACTGTTGTTTTTCTCCTGGAAAAAAAAGGTTGCTAAATCATTTTCCCGTTTCTCCACTTGGATTGATAACTCCCTTAAACCATACAAACTCAATCTCGTTTAAGGATCAAAATCCAACTACTTGATCACCATTGACCTTTGAATTGGTTGTAAAAATTCTCCTGAACCCATGGCCAACTTTCTTCATTGCCTGCATTTAACACAAGATGTACAACAGCTAGAAAATTTAAACAAACTATTTTAGTAAAATACATGTCAGTTGCGGATAACTATCTATTGGATTGATGGGTAGAAACTTTCCGAGTTTGGTTACATATTAAAATATTCAATTAGTATTAGTTTTCTTCGTGCGTTTACCAACCAGGAAAGCACATATTCAATGGGGTGGCTTTTTTTTGATTGCATATATTTAGATTCTAAATGACCAAAAATTCAGATATATTAATTGTTGGTTACCTTAATGTTAATAAGGGATATTATTACCAACTAAGAAACTACATGTTAAAAAGACGCAGCCTATTTTGGGTTGGACATATTCATGTTTAGATTAACCAAGGCTTTAGATATATTAATTGCATATTACCTAAATGTTCGGATGAAATACTATTACTACATCGTATCCATTTGTTTTACACATTATTTTTTAAATTCTTACCTAGAAGATTATAAAGTGCATTGAAGAGTTATAAATTCATGAGTTACCATTTATTTTTTATATAATTTTTTTTTATTTTTTTTTATTTTTTTGTGTTACAGTTATTCATATCTAACTACATGTTATTAATTATTTTTTTCTTGTTATTTGTCACTTTATCCATTCATCAACTACTAGTTATTTTTTATATTTTAATTTTTTATAATTATTTATTTCTAATTTTGAAAGATTGCCATAAAATTAATCTAGATGATATCTCATCCTCATACAATCTAAGAAAATGATAGATGCACGTCCACCCCAAATTCTAAGATATAATAAAATAATAATAATAATAATCTATTTTTAAGGTCACCGCCAAGCGAGACACCAAATTGGTGTATGAGACCCCCTTTGTTTGTGGGACAAGGGACCCCCCTCTGCGCAGCGATTTAACTGCTAAAGTCTACAGAGGTGTACATACACTACCCCCTTTGGATTTGAACCCGTGGCCTCCTAAGAGGAAACACATGCTCTTAACCATTAGGCCCACTCATGTTGTAAAATCCTATCTTCCCAAATACTTTTAATCAAATATACATAAACATAATCTAAAATATACATTAAAAATAAACATAAATTTTAAAAAAAAATATTATTTAAAAACAAAAATTTATAAAATTTCAATAAATTGAAATAAGACCAATATGAAAAAGTAAACCATTATTTAAAAATATATATAAAATATCAATACACTAAGATAAGGTTAATGTAAAAAAACAACTAATTATAAAAAAATGAAATTAATTATATATATAAGTTTTTAAAATTCAAACTAGAAAATATTACTCCAATATCAAATACTCAACCAATTCCAAAATGTTCTATTCCGGTATACAAAGACTAATACAACTGAATTACACTACTACGATTAAAGAAATAATGATTGAATAAATAATGCTAATGCACTGAAATTTGATTGCACTATACAAATTTTTTGTAAAATTGTTTAACTACGAAAGGCGTTCATTGTACCGTGATGTGAATAGACTACTACACTCGTAAAACATAGTTGAAAGTAACACATCGACTATTCCAAACATCCAATATCCAAGTATTGAAGAATTAATGTGTTGCAACAAACTTAATAATATAGAATTAATATGTTCCACTTAACTTAATCATATAGAATTAATATGTTGCAATTAGCTTAATAATATAGAGATTAAAAGAGTAAAAAATATGTCTGTCCGATGAACAAATTGAAGGATATGCATAATTTGTTTGCTTCAAATGATATAATGACATAAGTCATTGTAGGCATGCTGGTTTCAAATGATTGAAATCATTTAGGAACCTTTGTGTGAGAGATGGATTTGGAACCACTTTCAACTTGACTATGTTAAAAAAATGTTCAAAATCAAAATGAATAATGCATTGAAATTAGTGTGTAATAGATTTACATAAAATTTGCAATATTATATATTTTCATAAATAATGTTAAAAATTAAAATAAGCATAATTATAATATATATGGGATCAAATAAAATTTTAATACTAAATATAAATGTTGGAGCTATCTTAGTATAAAAAAACAAAATGTAGACAATCCATTACTTTCTAGAATACATAACTTGTATTTATGGAAAGATAATATAGCTTCAATAAAATGGTGTTTTCCTAAGATTTGTATGATCTTTTTTCGTGAAACATAATTCGTATGTTTGTGTTAGGTGTCGGGTTTGGTATGTAAACAGTTGGTATATAAAGGCAAAAAAAAATGAAAAAAAAATTGAAGAGTTGCATGCCTGTGCACAATATTTTTCAATAATTGTTAATATATATAAATAAAGTAGGTGAAGCCTTGGAATGAGAAGGTTGACCATGCACTAGTGTAGGTTCCTTTTCATTTTCAAAATAAGTGAACTAATCAAACTTACAAAGAAAATAAGAAAGCTATGTTTTTCACAAATTTGACATATGAAAAAATAAAAAGAAAAAAATAATATAAAACAATATTATATATATATATATATATATATATATATATATGGAATTTGCACATAAATCTCTATAAGTTTGTGCAATTTCATTAGAAACAAACTAATCTAGCATATGTAGATTCCAGGAAATGAAAAAAATAGATATGTTTTGTTAGTTGTAGACCCAAACCACCAATTTGACAACCCACACCTAAAACCAAAGAAAACAACCCATCCACCACGTCGGTGGAAAAAGTCATTCATGCAAAACATTTCTCAAATTTGAAAGGTGCATGTGTTAATAATGCACACACATTTCTATACAAAAAATAATTTCCATGTTATTAATCGTCCATTCATTATTATTCCCTAGATTTTAATTTCTTATTTCTCTCTCTTTCTCCCTCTTTCTCTTTTATATATCTCTAACCCCACCTCTATCTCCCATTGTCCCTAACCCCCCTCCTTTATAACTCCCCAACTCTCTCTCCTTCCCTCTATCTAATACTTATCCTCCTCCCCCTACCAATAGCGACCCCATCTATATCACTATCC
>LPNX010978321.1:212706-233440 GCA_001517045.1 Pseudotsuga menziesii | reverse complement strand
ACACTTACCCCCCCCCCCTTTCCATATATCTTTGTTGGTCCTAGTAAAAGATAAGAAGAATCAACAAGAATTATGCTCGAGAATATGAAGATTATGGTCGCATGACATACGAGTCTGCGATGGAGATAGAGAATCTGCGACAGAGAAGTTGTTAGATTTTTATCATTTGAGCAATATGATCTTTAGGATCTTAACGGAGAGAATAACATGCACAACAATCAATCACAAGAGACAATAGACACAAATATTTTCCTCGGGGAAACTATAAAGGAGAAAACCCTGCAACTTCCTCAGAGATAGAATGAGCAACAAAAGTAAAACCCAAAAATACAAAGATGATCTCCGACAGCTGATCTCTCTCTCTCTCTAATCCCAACTTCTTCTCTCTCACTCATGCGCTACAACTGAGTGTGAGTGTGTGTGTTATAAATAGAGAGTGAGCCTCTCTATTTATACTAGTTTCCAACTTTACATTAACTCACCAGGGCCTACTCCACTAGGAGAGTCTAATAACCCTAGTGCCCCATAACTGTGGGGACTTTGGCCCCTTGTCAACGAGGAGAGTTAACCTCTATGACTTTACATGACTTGTTTAAATTAATGATTCTCCCGATATGATCATCGAGGACCAATCGAATACAATATATGAAAGACACAAGTGAATACATTCCAAATTTACACATACATCAACACTCCCTCTTAACTAGGAAGGTATTCTCTCGACACAATTCATCAGCACAAGTCTTCATCACTACATCATCGCCAAAGCTGGATCATCACCGGATCATCATCATCATCATCGTTGCTTCCACTATCTCGAAAAAATGGTGCTATCTCTCAATTCTATTCATCATAGGAAGTTCTACAGAGCCAACCCTCTTTCATGTTGGTTGTAGGCCTAGTCTCCATGTAGGTATTCATCTTCTTTAGTACTTATATCTGACCATAGGAGGAACACATCCAACAACCATGTTATAAAGGCTCACCCAACACTCACATCCATCGGCATGGTAGGACACACCATCTACCATCCAAGGAAAGGCCTAGCACTCACATCTGACCATGGGAGGAACACATCCAACAACCATGTCAGAAAATCTCTACACTTACATCTGACCATGAGAGGAACACATACAACAATCATGTCAGAAAGGCTCTACACTTACATCTGACCATGGGAGGAACACATCCAACAACCATGTCAGAAAGGATCTGCACTTACATTTGACCATGGGAGGAACACATCCAACAACCATGTCAAAAAGGCTCTGGACTTACATCTAACCATGGGAGGAACACATCCAACAACCATGTCATAAAGGATATGCACTTACATCTGACCATGGGAGGAACACATCCAACAACCATGTCAGAAAGGCTCTGCACTTACATATGACCATGGGAGGCCCAGCCTGCCACCATGTCAGAAAGGCTCTACACTTACATATGACCATAGGAGTCCGAGCCTGCCACCATGTCAGAAAGGATCATCACTGATATCCGACCATGGGAGACTCGACCTGCCACCATGTCAGAAGGGCTCAACACTTACATCACTTCCCCTCGGAGGGAAATCTGGAGAACACCAATATTCTCCCTTTAATCTGTCAATTTCTAGCATATAATCACATTAGTGATGATTACATCCAAGGATAACCTGCGAGATTTTCCATGAATGATTACATCTAAGGACAACCTACAAAACTATTTATGTTTGAGCAACCTATGAGCTTCACCAGGATTTTATGCTCAAATAACATATCTCACCGGCTATTCTAGAACTCCCTCTTTCGAGAGATCTCGATCTGGATCACATACTGGAGCTTCACTTCTCCTCTCTCGGATGTACTCAACGCCATGCAGGACTGATTCCTACTAAACCAAGAGATCATACCTGATCTCATACTGAAGCAGCACCCCGGAGTGCTCTTTCTATCAATGGAACTGCCTACCCAATCTGAATCCACATAACCCTCCAGGTTAATCTTCTGATTCATGTCATACTTGAGCCCATACTCAACTGTACCCTTCAGGTACCTCGAAATATGATTTGCAGCAATCAAGTGAACATGTCTTGGATCCATCAGGAACTGGCTCAATGTGTTCACAGCAAAGCAAATGTATGGTATCGTATTCATCAGTTATATCAAGGACCTAATCATCTAACGATACATCATAGCATAAACCGACTTTGATGAAGCATCACTCAATAGCTTCAGGTTCAACTCCATAGGTGTGGTCATGGCCTTGCATTCCATCATCCTGTACCTCTTCAGGATCTCTACTGCATACTTCCCTTGTCCCAGGGAGATTCCATCTACATTCTGCCACACCTCCATGCCTAGAAAGTAATGCACCATACCCAATTCCTTCATCTCGAACTCGACAGCAAGTCTCCTTCTTGAAACTTTGATGAGTTCTAATTCTTATGTTAGGAACAAGTCATTGACATAATAGGAGCATCAGTTGTCTTCCTCCCTCAACATTGAAGCAAAGGTTGGAATCTTCTTTACTCTCAGTAAAGCTTAGAGCCATCAGTAATCTATCCATTCTGTCGTACCATGTCGAACCTCGGGATCTTCTGCAGTCACTGCCTCTGAAGTGGAGCATCATTCTCCCTCTACCTTTCGTACTCTATGTATTGAAACATTATGTACTGGAGTGATAAGTAGCTTCCTCTGCTACTAATATTCTATGTAACCATCTAGGGTCACTAGATACAAAGATCCTCTATCTTGAACCTTTTTAGAATTTCTTCTCACACCCATCTGTGAGCTTGTCCTCCTATATAGGATTTCATCTTTAACCTTATAGAAAAGGTTAATATCTTCATCACTCTAGGTGATCTTCAAGCTCCTCATGTATGTGTTGTCCCATGGGTGTCTTCTGAACTCGTACAAGGCCTTCTTTAATTTGCATGCATGAGTCTGATTGTCATGTGTCTCAATTCCCACTGGCTGCAAATGTTTCTTCGTAGTCTATGCCTTCTTTCTGTGAGAAGCCTCGTGCTAAGAATATTGCCTTGTATCCCGCAATGTTTCCATCTACTACATGTTGGATCTTGTTGATCCACTTAGAGGTCACAACAGACTTCCCTTCTGGTCTCACGACCACATCTCAGAGATCATTCTTCTTGAACAGGTGCACTCCTTCCCTTTCTTCTTGGTTATTTCTTCATTGTTGGAAGGTTCTACATCAATGATGTCACTCAATAGTGTCACATAACTACACTATGTCTGAGACCCCTTTCTTTCTTTGAAAGTATCGTCATATTATTCTTCATCTTGTATTATTTCTCGAACTGTCGTCACTTGTTCTTCAGAACAAGTCTCATCCTTCTTTTCTTGTAGGCGATTGTATGCGATCTTTCCTACAAGTCAAATGCATTAGTTGTATGGTTAGAAACATTTCATAAGGCATATTCATAATGACAAATTATTATGCATAAAGATATAATCATGCAACTATTTTAGCCAATACAACATTCATCCATATCACGGAAACTGTCTAGATGCCTTCCATCTCTACCATGACATCATTGAGATTGTGCACTAATCCAATATGTCAACAAAGAGGTTTCATTCTAGATAAGTAGCAATGGAGAGTTGTATATCACCACGGGCTACTTACCCATCACATGCATATTAGTAGTATATTGTCATTAATGCAAACATTCTATCATGCATAACACATCAACTGAATATAAACAAATGCATAACAATATCATGAAATGACAATTGAATACTTATCTTTATTTGTTTCATGGGTAGACTCCTTCTTTCAGCTTCATCATCTTCTCCATTCATAACAACATCATTTCTTATCCAAATGCTAAGATGGATAAGAGGTTCTTCAAGAATTGATTTCTTCATATTCTTCATCGCTTGAGGAATCTTCTTTGAATCGTGAGAGCTTGATCTTCACCTGCTTCCATCTTGCTTTCTCTTATTATGAGTCGAGCTTCTTCTTGTGTGCACTCTCCCCAGAGTCTGCTGAAGGTAATCACTTCCTTCTGGCACACATTCATTGAATGAATGAATCCCATGATCCTAGGAGGCCATTAAGGTGGTTATCACAATTTATGCATTCTCTACTTCTTCATCCACTTATTCAAGTTGTTCTTTGATTTGAGAGACCCTTGTAAAGTATAACTATATGGTCTCTGCATTCTAGATCTTTACATTCTTCAACTGGTTTCTCAAAGTCAACATATGATTTATGTTCTTCCCTTAAAATAGCTTGGTCAAGGAATCAAACATATCTTTAGGTGTCTTTAGGGAAGACACTTGTGGTATAAGGTGATACTTGATTGAATCAACAATTATCCTCTTAGCCTTGACCAATTTCTTCTTGTGTAAGGCCTTAGCCTCATCTCCCTCTAGAACTAGAACCTCTCCACTTATGTAGGTGTCCAATTCATTTTCTTCAAGAACTAGTGGAAACTTATACTTCCATGCTCGGAATTTTTCATCTTCACCACGCTTGTCATCAAGATGGTGTGATAGGTCATTTTGAAATGAGAACCTCAAATGTAAATAGCAAAATATTAGATCTTATCGATTTGAGGTGTCCGTCTTGGTTCTAGATCTGGTTGATCTAGGGTTTGTTAGAGAAACACTAATTTTCAAAACTTGAAATATTTCATATCTAATTGGATAGAAATATGCACCACTTCAAGGTGAGCTGTCCAATGTACTCCTTTTCTGAAAACAGTAGAGGGAAGCTCTCGGAACAAGAAGCCCTAGTTTTCCAATTTCTTCTAGAGAAATGCCTCATATTGTTTCTGTGGTATCTCCAAAATCAATACTCGTATGTCTCTGAAACTTCGTACTGAGGTATCCTCATATTCCCTCTTTCCAACACCACAAGTTTTAGCAGAATTGGTTTCTCCAATTGGGACGTATGAGAGTTTTCCCAAGGTGACCTATTTTAGGACTGTTCAACATAGCGAACTTGTACAGACTACCACGTGTCATTGTTTCATCATCTAGGTCTGAAACTTTTACCACAGATATTACAGTCCATTCCCTAGCTGTAACATCTTGATAAATTTCATTTGGACTTTTTTATCCCGATATATAGCAATTCTCCCTAGGTGTCATGTTTATGGATGAATCCTGGAAGAGGCTGGAACCCTAATTTGGAGGAATCATATCTTCTAGAATTTAGCGAATCTGAGGCTGATATTTTTTCATAGTGTTAAGAAAAAACGTTTATTTGGCATGTAAAACTTTTGGCTTCTGGGCCTTCTCCAATCTCTAGATATAGCAAATGTACCAAAACTACCAGTTTTAGTATTTCAGGGTTTTTCAGGTCTCAGGTCAAATTAGGGTTTGACTTTCCTGGAGTTTTACCCAACTAAAAATTTCAACCTTGGTCTCTCAATTTCTATTTTTAGGAGGAGATAAATCCTATGCTGGTCTTACTCAAAAATTCCACTTCTGTGAAAAGCCCTAACTGCTGCTGTAGTGGTAGGTCAAAAATTGAAAACGCCCGGAATCAAATTCTGCTTCAACAGAAAGATGTGCCCTTCAATGGAGAGTTATCCTAGCCTCATTTTGCTGATGATATTTGGAGAGAGAAACAAAAAGTAAGAATCCATAGCTTCTGCAGCTGCATAGTGTCTTCTTCTCAAGTTAGCTCTGATACCATGCTATATTTTTATCATTTGAGCAATATGATCTTTAGGATCTTAACTGAGAGAATAACATGTACAACAATCAATCACAAGAGACAGTAGACAGAAATATTTTCCTCGAGGAAACCATAAAGGAGAAAAACCCGCAAATTCCTCAAATATAGAATGAGAACCAAAAGTAAAACCCAAAAATATAAAGATGATCTCCGACAACTGATCTCTCTCTCTCTCTAATCCCAGCTTCTTCTCTCTCACTTATGTGCTACAACTGAGTGTGAGTGTGTGTGTTATAATTAGAGAGGCTCACTCTCTATTTATACTAGTTTTCAACTTGACATTAACTCACTAGGGTCGGCTTCTCTAGGAGATTCTAATAACCCTAGTGCCCCACAACTGTGGGGACTTTTCCCCTTGATCAACAAGGAGGGTTAACCTCTATGACTTTACATGACTTGTTTAGATTAATGATTTTCCTAATAGAAACATCAGGGACCAATCAAATACAATACATGAAATACACAAGTGAATACATTCCGAAATTACAAATACATCAACAGAAGTAGCCATAGATGGAAGATTCTACGACAAAAGATAAGTTGTGACAATAACATCTTCAATGAAAGGAAGCATGACATAAGAAGAGTACAATGGTTGAAAAGAACATATCTATGATCATGGGTAAGAATTCAATTAGGATAACACATCCTTTGGGAATAAAGCATCTTTGTATTTTTGGTCCAATAGTACCTACTGTCAGTGTATTGAATGTACGATAATAGGAATGACAACCTGTCGGCTAACACAATAGAGTCAGTTGATTACAACATGTAAGAGCTTATAAAAGAGAGAACCCAAGCTATGTGTGGGTTGTTCTCTATGTTATATTTGTTGAAGAGTCATAGAGTTGTAGAGAAGAGAGTTAATCCAGTATGTGTGCAGATTGATAGTAGAGTGAAGGAGAGGAAACTTTAGAGATCAAATACTAGAGAGCATGAGAGAAGAGAAGTTTGTATCTCTCCACTCTATATATTTATCTATCCTAATCCCCTACTCCTAACCCCCTGTCTCTCTATATCTATCCTAATCACCCTCCCCACTTCCATGAACACCCCCTCCCCATATCCTCCTACTACTACTAACCATCCCTCCTCTCTCATCCTAATGTTATTCAACCAAGTCCCAGAAATAGCATAAAAAGAGCAAGAAGAGACAAGAATAGAGTAAGCCATGCCTTAACAATGAATATAAATCCTCTTCAAGGGAGGAACCTCCTTAAACAATGTACTATGTACATAAAACAAGACAAGATACAATGATGACTAAAATGAAAATACCTCCTTCATATATATAAGAGAATAAGGTGTATAATAACAACTAATAGACCCAAGCAGACATGAATAATATGTAATACACCAGAACATAGGGTGTAATGTTCCACACTATAGGGGAAATGTTCCCAGCATTTAGGGATTAACATTCTCCTCCCCTTCATACAAGCATTATCCTCAACACTTAGATGCATCGTAAATATGTGAAGAAGTATGTGCACAATTCTACTCATGTGATTGATTGGAATGTTATTCAGGTAGAACCCGAAGGATATTTTTAGGTGGAATCAGACTGTATTTTAGACAAAAGGGAAATTTTTCTCCAGTTTCGCACCATTAGACAAGTAAAGGTGGAATGGAAACACCTCAGTCCAGATGAATCAACTTGGGAATTGGAGAGTGATATGCGGGTGGAATATCTAGCTCTGTTCCAAGAAGACTTATAATAAACTTAGGAAACATCAAGGACGATGTTGAACTTAAGGGGGGGTGTTTGTAACACACCTAGAACTGAAAAATAAATATTTTTATTTATTTCAGAAAACATTATGTTAAATTTATTGTAAATTTTTTATGATGAAGTTGGTCAAGGATGACTGTAACTGAAGAATTATTATTTTTTTTAAATAGAAGAGACACCTATCCAAGGGAGACTATTGAATGAGTTTTCACTAAACCACTAGGAGAAATGAGCAGCTATAGAAGGTTGGTTGACAAGTGGAAGCACTAGAATTTCACTTTCTAGCTGTTGCAAGAAGCATAATCCATAAAATTATGGTCATCTTCCCTGAGAGGGGGAACTGAGCTGGTGGCTCATTTAATTCCAAACTTGACCCAAAGACCTAGGAAATCTTGTAAATACATTCAAATTAAGCAAGAGGCTCACTACTCATTTCTATTTTCCAATTGAATGAACCTTGTGACTGTTGCAAAATGAAAAGTCTGGCACACAAGGAATTTGATGAGGGGATAGCTAAAGTGGAATTCCTGAGTTAAGTCTGCTACTAAGTGCTAAGTTACAACAAGTTACTATGTGTGCTAATTTCTAGTGATCTTCGTCCTAGTAGTTCAATGAACAAGATTGGGGGTCCTAAGCAAGTAATCTTGGTTGCTTCAGGGGACGGTTGGGTGGAGCAGTCTCCTTTAGGTATTTATCCCCCTTTTGCAAATCATTCAGGTTCTAATTGTTTATATTTATCTATGTTTCAATTATATACCTGTATCTTTGTTAGTTGAAGTATGTTCAGTATTTACAACTGTTTATTTGATAACTGTTTGTATTAATCCTGGAAAATGAAGTTGTAATTGTTATAGTCAGTTTTTATGTTCATTATTCCAAGTGTATAGGTCAAACATGTATTATCTTCCATGGTTTACTGGTTATGTTAGCATTGATTAGTAATGTTAGTTTATGATGTTATATCCCATATCATCACCATGGATTTAAATAATTTGAGTTTTAAATATCCTACGTAACTTCTTCCAAAACTTTACAGTTTCTCTTCAATGATTTATTTTAACAAACTAGATTTACAAATAGGCCTTATAAACACATTTATCAAAATAGTGAATAATCATTATCAACAAGTTATAACGTTGTATCATATATATATATATATATATATATATATATATATATAGATAGATAGATAGATAGATAGATAGAGAGAGAGAGAGAGAGAAAGAGAGAGAGAGAGAGAGAGAGAGATAGATAGATAGATAGACAAATCAAAATTCCATTCTTTGACCGAGCTATGGCTTTACAGTTAGGGTAGTTAAGTTTCAAATTTTAAATAGTAATTAAAATAGGTTTAAAGATCAAATACAGTTAAATTTTATTTTAACAGACTTCCAGTATAAGGGCTTTATATATATAGCCCAATATTTTACAAATAGATATTAAAAATGCCAAATCGAGACTATCGACAGGCCACAGTCGGGTTACAAGCTAAAGGTCGTTTGGTATTACCATCTGTACTTAAATCGCACAGAATAAAAACGCAACAGCCTTAGGGCTTAATTTAATTTCTATAAAAATCAAAATTATCCTTTAAGAAAAACTTGGACTCACGGGCCAGACTACTCCTTAGTAATTCTTGCACATGATCTAGGAACTAGGAATCAAAATCATCAAAGAATAATTAACAAATACTCATGAATTGGAAAATAACTAGATCCAGAATTGGTATCCTCTCTGTATATTTAATAAACAATAAAGGGTTACAATACCAATGCTGAGCAATGGCTTAACTCCATGAAGAATTTGAATACCTAAGGGACAATTCGAATTCAATGAGTGAGTCTAGCTTAACTGACTCTTTGCCATGCAATCTCACTCAGTTAACCACTTGACTAAAACCCTAATTGACTCACCAAACCCTAACTGAAGTCAGAGTGCAATAAATGACTAGATCTCAACTGAAGGAGATCAAACACATGTCATAGCAAACCAACCATCAAGTGCTTGTACTGCATGACTCCAATGAACCCTGATGAGGTTAACTGAAGCTGAACTGACCATCAGAAGTTGGTGGAGGCGCCTTGTTGACTCCAGTTCATTAAATAATAATAAATAATCATTAAATAATATATTTAATGAATGGAGGCACCTTAACTGACTGTAACTGACTGGTTGAACTGAATGTAACCCCCAGTTAGCAATTAGGTGCATTAATGTCACACAGATCACCCCTGGAGTGCTCCAGTTAGCCTCCTTGACTGTAGGAGAAGGCTAAGTTAGCCTCCTTGACTGTAGGTAGGCGTGGGAGTGACTGGGATGATGGTAATTAATGCTCCACTGATGTCAATTAAACTTAGGATAGTGGTTTAACTAGGCCAATTTGACTGAAAGAGTGAGTATGATGGTAAATGTCTCCAACACTCCTAGCAGCAGAATAGTGGCCTCACAACCTATAATTTTTAAACTTATCTTTTACAAAGAGTATCCACAACTTTACGACATGCTAACTAACTCATCAAAGAAAAATAACATTGGAAAACCAAGATAATATGCCTCACGGGCTACTTCATCTTTATAAAAGAAAGACCTTTTCATGAACTAGCAAATAGCAGTGGCCCTACGACCCTTCCTAAAAAACAAGTGACAGTGTAAAATACTCACGACCACATTTTAGTTCTATAAAAACAACCACAAACTCTAAAATAAAACACGACTGATTCATATACATAACCATTAATCAAAATAGAGTCACATTTTTCTTTACACTACACACTTACTGCAAAAATGTACAGAACCCCCACGACCATATCTTTTTTGTATAAAAAGAAGGTACAATACCGTTAAACCAAATGCAACAAGGTATTATATAAACTTAATCTCTCTCGGGTTTCTTGCAACATAAGCAAACCTTTACAATGATAACAACGAAACTAGTAGAACTGCCCTAAATACATCATAAAAACAATTGTAACTCCCTATAACTAAACAGATGTGGAATAGTCACTTCGACTCCACATTCAAAGGGTTAACACATATATTTTCAAGTTTAAATGCCTCATGGAATTACCAAAGAGAGTTATCACTTTCACGCTGTAAAGATAGGAGCAGAGACGAAGTCCCAAAACTATGCCATGGGAAAAACGCAGAACAAGCCACAGTGATACACGCCATAGAGCCATGAAGGGTAAGGTAACAAGTCTTACCCAGATTGAAGTCTTTAACCCCACCTTGAACTAATATCCATAGTCCGTTCTCAAAGAGCCTCCTGCACATACACATTACAGAGGTCGTTTATTAAGCAAAATAAGTTTAAAACTGACTGTAGAAAACTTGAAGAAAACTAAAATAGAGATTCTTACCTGTCGAATGGTTTAACCAGATCAGTCTCAGTAGCAAGAACCCAATCTCCAACGCTATTTCTTTTGTTTAAACAGATCCACGTAAACAATGATAGGTTTGCATATGAGGAGTAAGGAGGTCGAGGGTCGAGCACCTTGGATCCTCTACCTTGAAGACACAGTAAGATACATAGCAACGCAGATAGAGACACGGTAGAACCTCTCAGAGAAAAGAATAACAACCATTCGAGATAAAGCTTGAAGGACAAGTTTTCTCCTCTATCGAGGAATCATAAACCCCTAAAGTTTTGCACTATGATTAATTGCCGCCAACTAGAGCATTCAAGGCTTTCACATGGCCCATATGGTGTCACTTTTATTACAAAGTCAATCCACATCATATCAACTTTCAATATTTTCGTTTATAGCCAACCTTTGTTTCCTTATGGTGTATTTACATTTTGGAAATGTTTATTTTATACCCCCTTGTTGTCACATATTTTCTTAGGATGTATGACGTACCCTAGTTTAGGACTTTGCATGTTTAGCTAGGAAACTTTAAGCTCAGTCACTTTCACCTGTACAAGGAAAACGAGGGTTCTGCGTTAGCCATAAGGGCTAAGTAAGACTTGAAACCCTCCTCTTCCTAGCTGATAGGTAGGGTCAAGGAGTGAAGAAAAGAACAACTTTCAAGACAAATTTAACTGACAAAAAATATAAGAAGTTTTAACGACAAATAAGTAGTGACTATATTACTCAACAAAGTAATGTCGTAAAAGGACATGTTATTGAGAACATTAAACATAGTCTTTTGAGTCTTGCAGTTTAACTTAAGTCACTTTTAAATCGTTGTCATAACAATTATTAACTTAAAATATAACATCTCGTGGATTTATCATCCTAAGAAATTACATATTTACGTATATTAAAAAAAAAAAAAAAATCGTAGTTTAAGAGATGTTACATATAAAAATATAATAAAACTCTACATACCATTTAAAATTTTATGAATACAATTCTAAAAAGAATCTACCAATCATTGGTTTAAACAACCTAGTTGTCTCACTTTCAATAATAAAATTTTGACAATTACCATGAACTTATTAAAGTGACATCAAATAAAATTATTAATAATATAGTAATTTTAAATTCAATTTTAAATTTTATATAATAACATTAAAAATATATCAACATAAATTCATGTGAAACACAAATTTATTGAACATTTAAATACATGAAATTTTATAAAATATAATTTTTATTTTATATATTAGAAAAAGCAAATTTTAAATAATTTTAACCATCATTAAATAATACATTAATTATATCTATAGGCATTTCTAGATATTATCTCAAATTTGGATTTATTTGAACGGATCAACAAGATTAACTCAAGTATAACAAGTATACAACACGGATTCATTTCATGGTCATTGTATCTTGTTATTTTAAAATGCATTTTGATTAAGATTTAAATAAGTTTCAATTAAACAGTGGTTAAGGAAAATTTTGCCCTAAAGACGTTGCCCTGCATTGGAGAAGCCCCTTGACTTGCCTGTGTGAATATGTGGTGAATCCGTTGCTTTTGTCAGCGGCATTAACCAGGTGTTTCAGTATTGCGTTCACATTGCTCTCGTATTCACTGTCATTTCTGTATTTCTGTATTTCTGATCGGGTTTCCCATTGACAGAGAAAATTGAAATTAAATGAAGTTGCTGCAGTCCAATTCCAATTAACAATAATGCCATCAATTTTATAATGCCTTCCATCTTCTATATTTTCCAGAGAATACAGAGGAAGAGAGCGAGAAATTATTTTATTATTTTCTGTGTAGTGCAAGAGAATTTATAGATAAAGATGAAGTAGATGAAGGCCAGGTGATATGGTGGAATTAGCGTGGCCATTAGTGCACTAGAAAGCTAGAAAGCAAGAGCAGGCACTGATATCCAGTCAGACAATTTGGACAGATGAGTGGTTGTAAGTGCAGGAAAGCGAAATCAATAACCAGCAATGATATCCAAACAATCAAATTGGATAGTTGAGTGCACTACTAGCGGTAGTGGACATNTATATATATATATATATATATTGCAAATTCATATGAAAGATGTCTAACAAGTTTGAATTCATAATAATTGTTGTTGATAGGTATCATATAGTGGTACACTTACGGTTGCTAGGGTATAGTGATTTTTGCAATCCCATTAAGCTAATTTCTTGAGTTTTGTTCAAAATTCCTATAAAAGGTTTATGGATTTCATAACCTGCTTGATCATATATTGTGAACTTATAAAATCTATCATCCTTTGCTGACCATTAGATAATCAAAGTTGTGATTGATCCTTTTTACCATTATAGAGGAATCTGTATGTTAGGTTCCCAAATTCTTAAAGGGTGCTAGCTCAATGGAAGAGCACCTAACTTACAAGAAGGAGGTTGGTGGTTCAATTATTCCATGCCCTAATGATATTATAATATCGGTTAAAAACAAATAAATTAGTAACCAAAAAAAAGAGATAAGTGACCAAATAATGAGAGATAAGTGACCAAATAAAATGACCAAAATTCGTATATAAAATTATGAAAAACGACTAAATTAGTGACCAAAAAATGAGAGATGTGAAACTAGGGATTAAAAAGGATGCAACACATAGTGCTAATGATGAAGCCAAACATGGCAGTGATATGGTAGAAAAATAATATGCGAAACTAGGCATTAAAAATGATGCAACATGTGGCGCTAATGATGAAGCCAAACATGATGTTGATATGGTAGCGAAATAAGACATTACTTTGGATGCAAAACATGGCACTACATAGGAAGAAAAATATGGTGCAAAAATAGAAGAAATATTTGGCATCATTTTGGTTGCAAAACATGATGCAAAGAAGAAAGAAAAAATTGGTGCAAATTTGGAAGCTAAAATTGACACGTATTTGGAAGTAAAACATGGTGCAAAATAGGATGCTAAAGTGGTAGCAAAAATGGATGCAATATTGGATGTTAATTTTGATGCTAACATGGTGCTATTAAGGATTAAAATATGGTACTAATAGGGACTTCATTTAATAAACAAAATCAGACACTCGCTAGGAAGCAAAATATGACGTTATTTAGGAAGCAAACCTCGACATTGTTTAGGAAGCGAAGTTGGACGCTATTTTGGAAGCAAAAAAATAGACACTATTTTGGACGTCATAAAGGATGCTATCTAGGAAGCAAAAACAGACATTCTCTTTAAGTTTTCACTATGACGCGTCCCATTTACCATCTAGTTTGACCACTTAATGTAAAAAAAATACATTAAAAAGGGATGCTAAATGGGATGCTAATTCTAGGATTTGTTATAGTGATAAGGAATGTGATCAACCATCTTTCTGGTAGAGAGTAACACTTTATTCTTCCTCCCAACCTTAGTGAGTGCCTGGCCAATATTTTCTTCCTCATAGCTTTTCACAAGCACCAGCAAATATGCTCCTTCCTCATGGATGTCCTCCACATGAGGTTCCTCCATTATACCCAAAACATTTCCTTCCATGCAGCATGAAAGGTGTGACATATTCAAATACTTTTGAAGTTGACAGATATGAAACTCTGACTCTTGAAGGGATATTTGTGTGCTCTTCAATAAGTCACTGGTAATCTCCAACTTATTACTGAGCCTTTATGATTCTTCTTCTTCCTTCTTGACTTTACAATGGTACATTTAAACCACCATGAGGAGATGATCTCTGTCAGAAAGTAGGTTCATATATCTCTCCTTCATCTTAGCCTTGCCCACTTTTATGGCTATGCACTCCTCCATAAAGGCTTCTCCTTCAATATCTCCTCCAAAAGCTTCCCAACAACATATTGCCACCAAGGAATTGATGTCAAGAAGGTTGTTCATGGCTGCCATATCATTCTCTCTGTCCTCCTTTAGTGATCCACTCAAATGATGTGGCTCACAAATAATATCCTCCATCAAGTTCCCTTCCTCCAATGGTTGACATACATGCTCAAATTTCTTATGGCATAAATCCACAACATATGTTTTTTTCTTTGCATAAAGATCAACATTAGAAGTTCTTAACAATTCATTTACACTGTATAAAGGGGAAGGTATATCATAGGGATGAAATGAAGTGCAATCTCTACAAAAATCAGAAAGTACCTCATACTTTGGAATTTAATCTTCATCATGCTGCCAGTAAGTACAAAAATCTAAACTGTGTGCATCCCTTTGCATCATATTTTTCTCCTTCGAATTTCATACTTCACACAGCTGGTGGGGGTTTGTCTTTCACTTCATTAGGAGGTTCAATTGATGATTTCAGATCTGATATATGTTGTTCTCTTGGATCTGATCCAAAATATCCCTTTTCATCATTAAAAACCTCACCCTCCTCTGCACTGATTTTGGGTTCATCGACACAGGAACTAGGAGTGAATTCTTTTCCCTCACCCTTTCCTTCATTTCATAGTCCTCATAAGAAAGTGAAATCTTTTCATTCTTCCATGTATCATATGGTTGTAAGTGATCAAGGATGCTAGAAAAATTAGAACCCTAATCATCCATGTTCTTCATATTATCATCTTCTCGAAGTGATACTGAGGTGGTCGGCTCCTCCACCAAATTTTATGGTTCACACCCAAGCAGTGTGGCCTTGTTTTCTTCTTCCTTATGTGGCGCCTGAGGTGACTGTAACTCTGATTGGTATCCTTCTTTTGATTCTGATCCAAAATATGTATTTCCACCACCATATGAACCCACATCCTTAGTTGTGGTCCGAAGATCACTCACAAGGAAATTGGAAGTGCATTCATCTTCATTCTCTTTTGGAGTGATGGGAAATAATCAAGATCTTATGGAGCATTCTCTTTCAAGCAAATTGAGGTTTCTCCTTCTTGAATGGTACTATGATCATTACTTGCAGAGAATATTCTTGAAGAAAAACCAAAGAATCTCAGAATGCTTGAACATGCCAATGGATTTGATGACTCTTAACTTTTGGTTCCTTCTTCCTCCTCATTGCTTAGAGGTAGAACAACTTGGTTCCTCTATGGATGATTTGTTGCTCTTGAAAGAGTAATCATCTACATTATTGGGTGCAAATCCAAATCTGCAATAAAAATAATCTTTGAAAGTAATGGATTTACAAATCTCTTCCCCCAAGGCAAGATACTCTTCATAGTGGTGGGGCAAGTTTTCAATTGCATCTATGATCTTTGCTAAATCCTTCTTAGGATTAGCCATGGGTAGTTCAACATTGTTTTCTTCATACTCCATATAGTCACAAAAGTAACCATCCTTGTCTCTTGAAATTTGCAACCCATCATTAACATAGATCACCTCTTCTTCTTCAATAAACTGATCGAAGTCATCATCTTCAATTACTGGTACAATCCTCATGGTTGCAACTTGAATTGGTGATATGCAAAATTTTCTTCACTGAGAGCTTACTTTCCATAGGGGTGGAGGAAACTACTTTGATACCATTGTAATATCCTGGATCTGATGTACAGAACATAATACTAACTTGTTGCAAATTATCTTAATTATTTGAAATAAAACTTGCAAACACCCATTCAACTTTGGAAGCTAAGCAAATAAGGGGAAATGAATGATACTTTTGGTCACTGGGAAACAGGATGTGGATAGAAATAAAGGAAACTTTTAAGACCGATAAAGTAAATTCCCTACACATTTATATCAAGGACCATTTATCTTTCGGAATCAGTATCCAGTGAAACCTACTCCCACACTTCTGGGTCACCCAACGGTGAAACTAGGAATACTTTGTCAAATCCAACAACCAAAGGATTGTATAAACTAAATAACGTTATGTTATAAGGTTATGAGACAATAATCAAAGGTTCATGAATTTTTATAACAGATCAAATCCAAAGTAAATGATTCTTCAAGTTGTAAAGGTGAGACTAGCTCGTCGGGAAGCTCACTAGCTCCATCTTCGTGCCTTTACAAACAGGGTAAGGGTGATTCAAATTTTGTGTTTTGTACTTGGGGGACTTAGATACGTCTGTTAATGACTCATTAGAAAAATAATGGAGTTATTGGGAGTCATACAAGTCGAAATATGAAAGTTACAACAAAACTAGTCACTTTCCAATGCAAATCTAGACTTGGTTGACTTAAAGTGAGTAAATCTCAGCCATTTCGAATAATATTGAAATAAAACTTGCAGAGAATGTTTATGAAATAATATTACATCCAATAAACTTGAAATCACTCTCATCAATGAACAATAACACTCTCTTCAACATTGTACAGCATTACAGTGTATTTTAAAGACAATATTCAAGGAAGGGCATGGGAGTTTGAACCCTTAGATACTGGAAACACATGGACCTATTAATGACACTTGATATATAGTTTGGTTGGAGGATGCTAACAAATCATGAATCAACTCAGAGAGGCTGCTCCATAGCTCCAGTATAACCTGCAATGAGAAGGGGAGAAGAGGGGAAGAGGAGAGAGGGAATGAGAACCTTGCGGAACATCTCCTAAGAACCTGAGGAACAACACTCAACAAAGAAGCCTTAGATTCATCAACATCACAAATAATAAACATCCAAACTGAGAAATTGAGGTCCAACTGTCTTTAAATAAACTTGGGTGACTTGTTGAGCAAGTCAATCACTTGTTAAGCAAGTTACCACTTGCTAAATCCTAACCCTAGACACAAATTCTCCCTCCTTGAGGAAATTATCATGTGTGAGACAATAAATATGTTTCCCTTTCATCCACCTTCATCCAATTTGGAAACTTTGCTTTCCTTGACCCATAGTTGTTATTTTTCCTTATGACAACTTTTCTTGGCTTTCCTGCTTTTATGACTGAACTCCAAACATGAAATTGCACCCTCCTTTGTCAATTGTTGCCTCTTTTTTATTTGACTACTTTTTCATAGCTTTTGGCACTTTCCTTTTTCATGTCTGATTGCTTTTGTCATACAGTTTGTAATTTTCCTCCTTGGCAAGTTGGCTTGCCCAAGTGGCCCTCCTATTAATGGAAACTTATTTTCCACATAATTAATTTCATTATAATATTTAATGACAATTAATATACCAAGCACATGCCTCTTAAGTAACATTTAAATAGAATATCCTAGGTTAATTTGTTTAATGCATCTTTTGACCCCCTTGGCACTAGGAAAGGTCAACACTTCTGGTGATCAAAATGTGGGGATATGACTACTATTGATTAACCTCTAAAATATATTCATGAGGAGGGGCATCCCTTCCATAAACAATTTGGGGAGGCATAACGAGAATTCATGGATTATTAAGGAGATATGTTTAGAAGAACAATGATGGTTTGCTGCTGCTCATGATAGTGATCACATGTTTATATCTCTTCATATGATGGTTATGTGTGCATTTTATGGTTATCAACATATGCTACATTGCTTTGTTTCATTTACATGGTTTTTATTTCATGGTATAATTGATGGATATGATTCATATTGATGAAGATTAGAACATGTGGATACTATTTTTATCTTGGTTATTTGTATTGTTTTGTTGTAGGACAACTTTATTTGCTACAAGTTAGTTATGGGAAATTTACTTTTGTTGTGCTAAAAACAAGTGGGAGGGTTAGGGTTAAAGAAAACAAAAGGTTTTTTTAATAGGTCACAAGTCCTACCACCATATCTCATTAGGAAACACATGCATTTTTTGTTAATATATATGTAAGGTGAAAAGTCCAGCTTGGATGAGTATTACATACCACCTTGCATACAACATTACATATCATATTGCAATTTTCAATGTATGAATTAAGATTAGAAGTAAGCATTTCATCATAAAACACTTAAGGAAATACACCACCAATTAAAGAATCCTATCTTGAAAAAGTGATTGAGCGGAATCATAAGCACTGAAGTAAATATCCCCAAATATAAGTTGCATGATTAAAACAATAGAGAAAAAAATTGAAAATTAGATTTGGCTAACATTAAAGAAACACCTGTTGGGCAACTTGATTTCACAACTAGTCCTTTTGATACCAATGTCTTCATGGAACTCCACCCACAATACCAATCTTTGAATGAGTTCCCAAAGTGTCCAGTTGGCGCACCACTCTTTGATGGCCTGATGGTAGATGTTGAACATTATTATTAACATGAATAAATATTAACATTCGCTTAGACCCTTTAGTTTCAGAAAATATACGGATAAAAGAAAATTCTAGTAGGAATTTGAATGAGGGTCAAATTAAGAATAACCGCCTAATAGGAATTCAAGAAATCCGACTAGATTTAGCTGCATCATTAAGTTCCTTCTTTATCATAAACTCCTTCTAGATTTAGCTAAATCCGACTAGATTTAGCTGCATCATTAAGTTCCTTCTTTAGGAAATAGTGTTGTGGTTCATAGATGAAGATGGTGGCATGCCAAGCCACACACCAAGGTTACTTTTGAATCTATTTATGATTGAGTGTCAGAATAGTCATCACGGAGGAATGCCAAACAACAGAACTTGTTAATTGTAACAATAGAAGTGAATAGTTTTGCATTATGGATAAATGATGGAATGGGCATAATGTAGTCTTGAATGAAACTAAAGTATATACGACCCATATCATGCTCCCCAATCAGATGTTTGGATTTGAACCCTTTTATATGAAAACCTGTTGCCAAATTTGTGCTGACCATTTTTTTAAACAATATAATATCTGACCTCTTGAATCTTAATAGTGGTTTTCTTATTAAAATGACAGACAATCAAAGTTCCCCCCCCTTTTGGTATAAATGGGATGGTGTTCCTAGCAAGAACCTCAATTGTTGAATGAAGTAGAACCTGGTCTTTATTCTAATATTCTTTTCACCTCACCGCAAGATACTAATATCTCTAAGCTACTCCTATTTGTTGCACTTCTTGCAGGCCTGGCCAATTTCCATGCCCACCAAAGTAAGCAACATGTCATTCATTGTTTGTGGTTCAATGGGCAATTTAAGTATAAACACAAGAAAACAAATTATGGAAGGGAATCCAACACTTATAGCTCTAGGATCGACGAAAGAGATCTAAGACTAACAAAAGACATACTTAGCTTGATCCTCTCATTTGCAGACTCGTTACTGAAGCAATTACATCCCTGAATCCATTCATCACTTATGGGTGGATGCGCAATTTAAGTATAGACACAAGAAACAAAATATATGAAAGGGAAGCCAAAATTGGTAGCTCTAAGACTAATGAAAGACATACTTGGATTGATGCTCTTATTTGTAGATGATTACTTAAGCAATTATGGGCTTGAAGGAGCATGGGTTCCAACACTTATCAAATCATCAAATTTATGACTGAAACGTGAAAATAAGGCATGCTTCAAACACTCCCTCCAACATTCATAGGATCTTCACTTAGTGAAACCATATCATAGCACCTTCGTTCATGGGATATTAAAGAATACCCCTAATTTCATTAAATATTGATACTTACTTATAAAAATCATTTTGTGAGCCCCCCTCCCAATTCATATTTCTAATTAAAAAACCCTGTTTTTACAATATATTCCTTATTTCTACTAGAAACCCCTTTTTATACCCTCTGAATACCTATAAACCCCCCATACCCTATTCCCCACCCCCAATACCTACAATATATTGACCTTATTTTTCACAATTAAAAACTCCCATTTATGAATGAAAGTGATAAGATATTGCTCAACAAGGTGAATCCTCTATGCCAACATTGAAGAATAAGTTCAAACATTCTCGTCAATTTTAGCTCAAATATTGAAATTCGAGTGACGAATTTCAACCAAAATTTGATGAGAAAACCTTTTTTTTCAACACCAAGAAAAATTAACATATTGAGACCATGATTCTGGCTAATATTCAATTTTATAATTGAAAAACTTCCTAAAAACCTAACACATAGTGAAGTGCACATGAAAAAAAACAAAAAGACTATTAACCGCCCCCAATAAACTAGTGATTTTTAGACAAGCTATAATA
>LPNX010978321.1:201772-212630 GCA_001517045.1 Pseudotsuga menziesii | reverse complement strand
ATATATATATATATATATATATATATATATATATATATATATTTGACAATAACAGTTATGCTTTTATTAATCGAACAGTGGTGTAACCACTGAGAAAGTTTCTACAAATATCAAAGTCTATTCATCCTTCATAGTTGTCCATTATAGGTAGAATTCACAAAACAAAAGACCGAAATCATTGCAAAATACATATATAGAGTCTTTCTTTGAACATAGTTCCTAGATAGAGACCAATATTACTAAATATGAGGCAAAATACAAAAAAGCGTTCTCTCATGAGAAGCTACTATTTCCTTTGGACTCCACCAGGATGCACCAGGTCGGTTGCTTCTTTTCCTCCTGCACCAGCTGCCAATTTCACGACTGCCAACTCGAATTTGTCGAATTTTACTTCAAGTTCTGTTATCATCCTGGTCAAAGCCATATTTGATTGAGTAGTTTTGTTTGAAAACTCCTCATGGAGGCTCAAGAGATCCCTGTCAACCATTTCCAGGTGCCTTCCTCCTTCCCGATCAATTTGATTTAGATAACTGTTATATCTTCCCATCTTACGCCTGAGTGCCTGCAGCTCTGCTGTGATCGAAAGAGCGGGGCCAGAAGAAGCGGACAACTATGGAGAGGAATCCATGTTGTCGAGGCTGCAAGAAAAAGACGAGCATCCAAACCTCCGCATTGAGTGATGAAGAGTGCTATGAGCTTCTGTGATTCCTAGCCTGACTGTTTTATCAACACACACCATAATTCCATAATCTGAAACGAATCCATCGCACTCTTCGCATGTCGCGGATGGAACATAGATGACCCTTCAATCTGATTCAGAGCAAGAAGCATGTCAAAGGTTCTGTACAGACAAGAGTTCTTCTGCAATGGACGGGACAGAGGGTCCTTTAATTTATTAACCACATGCCAACCCACGTGTCAACACTTGTTCCATGCATTCGCCACACACCTTCTTGATGGGAGCTCAAACAAGTTGGGATTGTTGAGTGCATCCTTTAAGGCCTTTGCCCATGGTCCTATGGAATGAGGTTATATATATCTAAAAATTTAATAATAAAACCTATTACATCATTATAATCTAATTGTCTACCGTTAATAATAATAAAAAAAAATTTAATAAATATTACTATATAAAAAATTACTAAAAAAGTTTTAAAACATTGATTTTATGTACGAATGCATATTAAATGAAAATATAGTCACCTAAGAATAATATAACCGAAAACTAGACGTCTTTCAGGGTTAACCCTACTTTATTATCCAATAACTAATTATTGATATTGTCTATTAATTGTTTATAAATTTAAGTAAATCCGATCCCTTTTATTCACTAGGAATAGAGGGACGGCCTTAAGAATTGAAGCTTGACCCAAGCTGTCCCAAGCTGGTCTATTAATTGTTTACACTTCTGGCACATCCAGAAGGAATTCCTTTTATCTCAGAGATAAATGTTCATGAAGACTTTGCAAATTTATCATAAACTAATTACAAATTATTTTGTAAGTCCCTTACTTTTATAAATACAAATTATTTTGTAAGTCCCTTAAATTTACAAGTGTGCAAATATTATAAATATATAAAAATCTAATAAAACATTACATACCATCAAAACTTTTATGAATACAATTCTAAAAAGAATCTACAAATCATTTAAGTTTAAACACCGTAATTGTCTAGTTTTCAATAATAAAATTTGCTCAATTACCATGAACATACGAGAAGTGACATTAAATAAAATTATTAAATAATATAGTAGTTTTAAATTAAATTTTTAATTTTTAATGTTAAGATATCTAACATAAATTCATGTGAAACTCAAATCTTTTGAATATTTAAATACATTAAATTTCTTAAAATATAATTTTTTATTCTATATCGTGAAAGGCCAATTTTTAAATATATTTTTTTATTTTACATCTTGAAAAAGACAATTTTTAAATAATTCTAATTATGATCAAATAAAACATCAATTAAATACATTTTGATTAAGATTTAATTCACACCCACATAGTTTGTGGATCATGTTTATAGAGATCAAATGGTTGAGAGATATATGTAATGGAAAATATTCTTTTATTCCTCATATTTTTCTAATTAAACAGGTTTAACTATGAGTTATTCATGCATAGCTACACCTTATCATTCACATTCTTGTTGTTATCAATTTATCAATTATCAATTTTTTTTTTATTCTTTTTTCTTTTACTCATTATTCTAGTTATCTTCCATGAACCGTTCGTTATCAATTCCTCAACTGTTAGTTATTCATTCAGATAGTACACTTGTCTCATCCTCATCCGTAGATCAAAAAGCATAGGTTGTAGTTCACCCCAAATCTCAAATAAAAAATAAGCTTCAGTTAAGAGGTCCTTAAAAAACTGGTAATAAACAATTTGTTTTATATTTTCATATCACTTTTTATTTATTAAATAGTATTTGTTTTGTACTTATATTAACAAGTGTAACAATCTGATATAAATATTGTTTTATATTTTTATATCAGCTTTTATTTTTTATTTTTTATTAAATAATATTTGTTTTATACCTATATTAACTATAACGATTATCGCCGAGAACTGGGGGCTGAATAGACCTATGATGGTTGCTCTGCGCTATCGAGAAAAACTGTGTCTTCCCTCCAGCCCATCGATATGGTATGTTCCTCCTCCCGGTGTTTTCAAGCTGAACTTCGATGGCGCGTCTAGAGGCAATCCGGGTCTGGTTGGATTTGGTGGCCTTTGTCGTGATCATGAGGGCAGGATCAGGATGGTGTTCATGGGAACTATACGGCAGGATACCAACAACTCCGCTGAGTTGGAAGGCCTCATCCGTGGCTTGAAAGTGTTGATCAGGGGCGGGTTTTTTCCGGAAATAATCGAAGGTGATTCCAACACCCTCATCCAGATGGCCAAGCGATTACTGAATGGGAAAACATCGAAAAAGATCTCACCCAGCTGGAACCTAGCATATAGGCTGGAGAGGCTGCACGACCTTATCATTACGCACCCGGCAATTTCTTTTCACCATGTCAGAAGGGAGGCCAACAAAGCTGCCGACCGGCTGGAGAATGCTGGCGTGGAGTGCGAAATTGGCTTCTGACGCGATAGGTTGGAAGTTTTTGGTGAGGAGGAATGGGCCCAACAGTGTCGTCACCTGGTTGCTAGGGATATTATCGGGGAAATACAGATGGCCGATGAGGCAGACGGGAGGATAGATGGAGTTAGGAGGCGTGAGCATGCCTACACGTGGCCAAGCTGATGCGGTGTGGGTCCGTTGGTTTAAATGCCCGTCAGCTCGGGTGGTTGTACTGCTCCATTATTTCGATTCATGCCGCCGGTTTTGCCATGCTTGGCACTGGGTGAAGGGACCATCGACCGGACGATATCCATTATCACCACAGGACTCGCTCTCGGTCTCATGATGGGAATGACACAGGATAAGGTCAGGGATGGGAGCGCTCCCACGAGCGCTTCTCTGTTTTATTCCGAAGATTTTGATATCCATTATGAAGAGTTTTGTTACAGAGAGGGCAGGCTTGAGTATCTGTCTTTCACCTTACGCTGTGCCTTGGAGTTAGGTTTTGTTAGAGTGCCTCAGCTTCGCCTCCTATTGCCCTTCTGGCTTCCGCAGTCTCTCTCGATGGCTCCCAAACGACAATCAGAAGGGAGGATGGCTCTGGGGAGGCGTCTGGCTTATCTTCAGTTAAGGGGAAATCTCTCAAGCGTCAGACACGGCAAACCACCCGTGCTCAGATCCAGGCTCAGGAGGAGGCTGATCTCTACAAGGAGCACATTCCGCTCAGTATCCGTCTCGAGGTTGAAAGGGTGGTTGAGGGGTTGTGGGTCGAGGCAAAAGCCATGCCACGGGAGAGTCTTCACGCAGAGGTGGCAAAATGGGTCCTGGACCCTGGCAACACTGTTGGCCATGCTTCAGTATACGATCGTATGCTAATGAGTTATTGGTTTACAGTCTGACTGGTGGGGCACTCCACGGTGGTGCAGGAAGCCAAGAGAGATGGCGATTCGGAGCCTGTGCCCTTATGGAAGGAGCACAATTCTGAATGCCACATAATGCACCAGAAGCTCGATGTCCTCACGGCTCGGTTAGGTTTCTCATTTCACCCTATTGATCGTCGGGCCATGGAGACTACTAGACCTCGGGAGAGGATCATTAGAAGCGGTATGACGGAAGAAGGCGAACCTGTGGACTCCCGGAACACAGCTGGCCCCATGCAAATGATTTCGGCGCTCGCGACTGGCTCCCAGCAATCAGTTGCACTGATCCCCTCAACTGCAGTTCCTCGCTGGAGCTCCCTTCCTCCTGGTCGGATATGATTACCCTCCTCAGTCTTTGTTTTTTCTAGGTTTCCTTCTCTGTCTGTGTGTTTCTGGTGTTATATAGCTTAGATAGTCGTAGTCCTTATGTTAATAGGAACCATGTTATCAATAGGGATCCTCGTGGAGACAAGACCTTTAATATGTCCATTTTGATGTGGGTGGGGAAGCAATGTAACGGTACCAGGAATTATAGTAGGAATAGCTGTAAAAGGGGGAGTAGGAGGCTTTGGAAAAACTCTGTATCTTTTTGGCAAAACAGATCAGGTCAAATCCCGGACTGGGCTTCGCTGGACTGAACTAAACCCTCCATGTTTTTGGGATAGCTTTAGATGTGTTTCGCTGTGTAATTTGGTTTTTGTATAGTAATGCAAGTTTTATTTAAAAAAAAAACTATAACAATCTGATATAAATAATGGATATAAAATTATATATTTTAGTTTTTATAATAGTTCTAATATTTCTAGAAAATTAAAATATAATCTCATTTATAACTTTTTTTAGTGTTCCTAAAAAGTTGAAATAAAATGTCGTTTCTACACTTGTATTTTAGCCACAGTGTGGCAAACGCTAGTTAAGTTAACCAACCAACCATGTGAAGTAGGTTATCCCTTCCAATTTTAAAGTTGAACTCGCTACCCACGTTTCTTAAAATAGTATGTCGATTCCGTTTTGATGAAATCCTTCATCTAGAATAATTGAAGTGGCTATATCTAGAAGATCGCCCTAATGCAGTTTGTTACGTAGGTTTAATTTAATTTTATTTCAACGGCCTCCTATCTCATCCCCTCGCCACGGGCTCCGCCGAGGGAGACGTATTCAAACTTTGGATCCTGTCAACCTCTCTGCAAAAACCCCACACATTATTAGAGAGCGGCTATACTGATCCACCCATTTATAATTTTATACTTAATTGCTTGTTTTCCACTAAATGCAACGCCAATTCCACCATAATGGCGGCTCGCTTTCTTTCTAGAAGTTGACTTAGCTTACATTCTGTTCTTATCGACTGCTAATTCGCTCGCCATCTTTGACTACTGAACGCACCCTCCATCTATAAATTTCTTTCTCAGCCTTTGAAAGATTCAATGAAGAGCAAACAATACCATATCAACTTTCTCTCTCTATATTTAGTGCGAAACGTGGAAAATGGCCAGCATGATAAGTTGGCGGTGCTGCTGGATAGTATTACTGTTAGTTGGACTGCAGCAGCTTAATGTAATTTCGGTTTCAGCTGTCGCTGGAAAATCCGATCCGTTTGTTTACGGTCTCTGCAACGTAGAAAAATACAGCAATGGTAGTGCATACGAGAGCAACGTCAACGCAGTATTGAAATACCTGTTGAATACCGCTGCCCCAAGAGGCGGGTTCGCCACATATTCTTATGGCCAAGTTAACGGCCTTCTGCAATGCCGGGGCGACGTTTCTGAGCAGGAGTGCCATAAATGTTCCGTCGCAGCCTCAAAGATGGTTTATCAAGACTGCCCCAACGCCATTGGCGCGAGGATTCAGTTGGATTTCTGCTTCATTCGTTACGAGAATTACACATTTGCCTCTGTTCTTGATACTAATGTCGTCGCTGCTCTTGAGAATGTGAAGAGCAACGGTGATATTGAAGGTTTCAACCACACACTCGGGACTCTGGTGAAGAGTCTGGCAGGCAAAGCTCCCTTAAACGCGAAAAGATTCGCCACCGGATCATTGGTGGTGAATTCGTCTGTGATAATTTATGGATTGGAAATGTGTCAGAGAAGTCTTGCGGGCCCTGACTGCGGTGTTTGTTTGAGAGAAGCGATTACAGCTATGAATGCGTGTTGTTCTTCACAGGTTGGAGCTCAGGTGTATCTGGGCAGTTGCACTGTACGCTTCGAGATATATCCCTTTCATAACTAACCCAGGAAGTTGCTATGATAGAGATGCAACCTTAAGTACTCAGTCCCTGCTTTCTATTAAATAAATAAAGGCCTCTTGGGATATCTCAACTATGTAGGATTCTATCGAATGGGAGATGTGTTAAATGAACTAAAACAGTAAGATGCTTATAATGTTTTTGTTTTCAATTATATAAGTAAATGCATACCAGGGATATATGCATCTATGGTGTTATTTGTAAATATTGGTAAGCCATATTTTTATGAAAGATTGGCTGAAATGATGTAGAAGAGTAAGATGGCTAGGACTATTTATCTATGTTTAGCTACATGTTATTATATATATATATATTTATTATTTTTTACTAAATAGTGATTATTTATTCATTAGCTAAGAGTTATTTTTACATCCATGCATAAAGGTAGGAGCTATCAATTTATGAACTCTCACTTATTTTTTATATAATTTTTTTATTTGTCACAGTGTTTTTATTGCTGAGTTATTCATACCTAACTTTATCTAATCAACTACCTTCTTTTGGTTATCTTTCATAAAATGCTTATTATCCAATCATAGCTACAAAGTATCAATGCAACTACTACTTTTTTCAATTATTTTTTATATTTTGTTTTATATAATTATTTAGTTCTAATTTTTAAGGACTGCCATGGAATCAATGTAGAGGATATGTCATCATGATGCAATTTAGGAAAAGCATAAATGCTAGTCCACCCAAAATTAAAAAGCTATATACTAAATACTTTTAATCAAATATACATAAATATAACATAAAAGTACATTAAAAAATAAACATATATTTTATATAAAAAAAAAATACTATTTAAAACAAAAATATCAAAATCCATTTTTTTAATTGATATAAGACCATTGTAACGGAGAACAACTCTTTAAAAAGGAAAATCTAAAATCTCAATTGAGAGAACAATTAGAAGAAAATCTAAAATCTCAATGAACTGGGAAAAAGGTCAATATGAGAGAACAATTAGTTATAATAATATTTTTATAACTGGGAAAAGGTCAATAGGAAAATGTCAATATGTGAGAACAATTAGTTATAATAATATTTTTATCAAAAAAATATGAAATTAAATTTTAGTTAAATATAATGATTAAATGATTTTTTTTAAATTCAATTCTCCACTAACAAAAATCATATATTTGTATTACTCCTACATCATATATTGATAAAAATATGAAATTAAATGTTAGTTAAATATAATGATTAAATGATTTTTTTAAAATTCAATTCTCCACTAACAAAAATCATATATTTGTATTACTCCTACATCATATATTCGATAAATTCCAAAATGTCCAAATTTCCGTACACAAAGACACTCCTCTGATTGAATAATTAATGTTAATGATGCAGTAAAAATTGATTGCACTGTATAAAAATTTTGCCCCTGGAGACGTCGCCCCTGCATTGGAGAAGCCCCTTGACATGCCCGTGTGAATATGTGGCGAATCCGTCGCTTTTGTCAGCGGCATTCACCAGATCTTTCAGTACTGCGTTCACATTGCTCTCGTATTCACTGTCATTTCTGTATTTCTGATCGGGTTTCCCATCGACAGAGAAAATCGACATTAAATGAAGCTGCTGCAGTCCAATTCCAATTAACAATAACGCCATCAATCTTATAATTCCTTCCATCTTCGATATTTTCCAGAGAATACAGAGGAAGAGAGCGAGAAATTATTTTATTATTTCTGTGTAGTGCAAGAGAATTTATAGATAAAGATGAAGTAGATGAAGGCCAGGTGATATGGTGGAATTAGCGTGGCCATTAGTGCACTAGAAAGCTAAAAAGCAAGAGCAAGCACTGATATCCAGTTAGTCAATTTGGACAGATGAGTGGTAGTAAGTGCTGGAAAGCAAAATCAAGTCAAAACCTCAACTGTAGAACATGTGATTTAATACCTGTGCATGTTGATTTGAAGTTTAATGAAGCCAACAATTTGCATTATGGAGCTCATCAACCTCCAGAATTCTGGCCCGATCCTCTCATTGGTGTTGTTAGTCAAGTCTTCACCTTTCCCAACCTGCCAAGCGAACTGCGTGTGAAAATGCCACGACAACGCGACACTCCAAGGAGAGGTAGGTCTCGTCGGGGGCGGTGGAAGATAGAAGATTAACCTTGTAGCTACAGATGTATATGCGTCTTAGATTTCCAATGCATGATAGATGAATGGGAGTCTCGGGTAATGTCTGAGCACTTGGCCTCAACGAGAAATGGTGGAAAACCCAATCATTGCTGGATGATAAAAAACATGACGTGGATATTAATAGAAGATTTGTCAAACAAGTGTAGTGGAGACAGGTACATGCTGCAGAGCACGTGGACCTATCTCAACCAAACCGACAAGCACTTGAGCAACCTGGAAGCAAATTTTGATTAGAGGAATTATACCTTTTTCTGCAACGATGATGATACTGTTGGTGACGGAAACATGAAGCATCATGGCATGGGCGGGAAAAATCCACAGTTGTAGAAAGATCCACAACAGTGGTTCAAGAGCACCTAGAGGACACCAGGATAACGATGCCGATAAAACGTGTCTATGAGGCATCAAACAGTTCCATTGTTGCACAACCACGTCACGAGCTACAACCCTCCGACCATTCGACTCGCGAGGATGAATATGAACCATGCCCCATTCCAAAGGAGACACGAAAAGCAATAGACGGAGATGTTGCACCCTAAACTCGCCACCGCCATCCTTGGTTCTATTTGTGACTCTCAGTGTTTTTGGATATCTTTGTTTTACAAATGTCTCATTTTCATGTCAGTCCATAGTCTCTTTTTTATCTCTTTTTTATTTTATGTGCTATGTCGATCGATGTGAAATGTCTCGTTTTCATGTCAGTCCATAGTCTCTTTTTTATTTTATGTGATATGTCGATCGACGTGCATAGCTTTGGGAAGGGTAGACCATTTTCGTTTTTGAAAAAACCCAACATCAACTATAACTCTTTTTACAGACTAGACGGGTGAACAAACAATCTCAAATCCCTGTAACAGGACTATGATACTCTATACTCCGTTTTTTTTTCCTTTTTATTTTATTTTATTTTTTATTTTTATATTTTCAATGTGGTTCACGCGCCAGCTTGACCGACGGGCTACATCCACGAAATATTTTTTGGTGGACCCACCCGAAGGGGCCTCACACCCGCGGCCTCTGCTTGCCTAACCCCAAGAGAGTCGATGAGAATGGATCCCGCGACCTCACATGCTGGGAGGCCTAACTACGAGTACTCGACCGATTGAGCTAACTCTTGGGGCTCCGTTTTTTTTTCCTTTATTAATATGAATTTCATTAATGATTAAAAAAATATTTAAAACATTAAATTATATATAATTTAAATTTAGAAAAATATAAGGCTGTTACGATTTATAGTATCTAGTATGAAAAAATTTCAAAACTTATATCTAAACCATAACTTACATATTATGGATTTTGGATATAGATTCAAAACTTAAATTTAAACCATGACTTACATATTATGGATTTTTGGATATAGATTCAAAACTTAAATTTAAACCATGACTGGATTTCGGATATAGATTTAAAACTAAAATTTAAACCATAACTTATACATTATGGATTTCGGATTTCTATATGATATCTAATAAGGGTGTTTTAAAATAAATATGTATATTTCACATAACTCATAATAAATGCTTTGAACGACAAATACATAAATATTTTATGAGTTTAAAGATTACATTCAATTTTAATAGAGGAACTTAAATAATTTAAAGTTAATGTTTTGAAAAAATAACAAAAGCTATACAAATGTTTATTCCATGGAAGCTTGTTTTAAAGAGGTATGGAAGTCAATCCATTATCACTTATATGGTACAAAGACATGAGCATGCTTATGTGGGAAATCATGTATGGTGCCCAGATAAGCATGTTTATGTGCGAAATCATGTAGGTTAAGGGTGCATTTTTCAAGGAGGGCTTACGTCTAGACAATTAAAGAGAAGAAGGTGCATCATTAGATTTAGCTAATGGTAGATAGTAAAAGTAGGGTGCAATCTCCAAGAAGATAATTAGGAAGTTTGTTAACTAGCTATTGGATTTAGCCAGTTGTAGTTTGACTCTTTCAAACCATTGTAATAACAATTCGCTATATAAGATTGCCTACTGTTCTAAATAAGATATGGTTATTTTTCTCCATTCTTATGATCTACCGGTGTGTGCAAGAAGTTGAGGGTCTCTTTTGGCGCGTTAGATGCAATACAAAACTGAAAAAACAGGCATCCATCAACTTGCATGGATATTTTGAGACACTTACACAATGAATCTTGCGATCATTAAAAAAAAAGAAATGTAGGAAATTGAATGACCTTTCCAAATATATATTTTTTTTCTATTGAAAATGCTGTTAACTATCTAAAGTTAGATAGATTTTAACGGGTACTTTTTATTTTTTGGACAAATGATAAGGTATATGTTTTTGTGGGTGCAGCGTTTGAGTGTCTAAATGATGGAATAAACCTACAAAAACCGGTATACATATAGAGAACATATAGGACTAGTGCACGACTATTTTTCCAATAATAAAAATAATATTTTTAAATTTTTTTGTAATTATCTAAGAGATCAAACTTCGAAAACGG
>LPNX010978321.1:140557-197466 GCA_001517045.1 Pseudotsuga menziesii | reverse complement strand
CTCATCATCATCCTCACCTTCATCATCATCATCATCATCATCATCATCATCATCATCAACATCATCTTCATCATCTTCATCTTCATCATCATCATCATCATCATCTTCATCATCATCATCATCACGATCGTCATCATCATCATCATCATCACCATTCCCATCATCATCTTCATCATCATCATCAACATGATCATCATCATCACCATTGCCATCATCATCATCATCATCATCATCATCACCTTCATCATCATCATCATCATCATCACCATCAACATCACGAACATCATCATCATTCATCATCATCATCATCACCATCAACATCATGAACATCATCATCATCATCCTCATCATCATCCTCATCATTGCCATCATCATCATCATCATCATCCTCATCCTCGTCATCATCATCAACATGATCATCATCATCACCATCAACATCATGAACATCATCATCATCATCCTCATCATCATCACCATCAACATCATCTTCGTCATCATCATCATCACCATCAACATCATGAACATCATCATCATCACCACCATGAACATCATGAACATCATCATCACCATCAACATCATGAACATCATGATCATCATCATCAACATCATGACATCATCTTCACGTTTTTTTAGGTATTTCTTATTTTTGGGGTAGCGGGGTGCATCAAAAGTATGCAGTGTGGGTACTCGTTGGATGCGGAATCGAATTCCACATCCAACGAGCTCTCCCGATCGAAATTTGAGTAAAAACACAGGGAGATATGCCGAAAATACGAAATCAAAAAGTAGTTTTTTTATGACAAATATGTCAATTCAACCATTATGGTTGACTTGTTTTATTGGAATTCTATTGGTTCTTGAATTCCAACTCACAAGAACATATTGTTGGCCCGTTTTCTTATAAGGCCCATTTTAGACCCCAAATTTCCTCTAATGGCAAGAACTAGTCTAATTGAGTCCATCTTTGCAACCGGTGCAAAGGTATCTGTGTAATCAACTCCATGGACCTGAGAATAGCCCTTAGCCACTAACCTAGCCTTGTGTTTTATATCAGAACCATCAGCAGTAATTTTGGTCTGGTAGACTCATTTACATTGAACAACTTTCCTCTTAGGAGGAAGGGGAACCAATTCCCATGTATTGTTCTCTTGGAGGGACTAAAGCTCATCTTCCATTGCTAACTTCCATCTTGGGTTTGTACAAGCTTGCTGATATGTCTGTGAGTTAGAACTGATCAGCATGTAATAGTGCTCAACAAGGGCACTATCATTAGCAAGTGAAGCCTTACTAGTTTGTGATCTAATTCTCTTAGGCTCTTGAGAATTGCCTGCCAATTCTCCAGCTTCCTGCACAATTTTTTTAGCCCATTTGGGCCTAGATAGTGAGTCATCTACAAAAATATCATCCTCATCAACATTCATATCAGAATTATCAGAAAAAATAGAGCATGTGTCATCACTTACATCTTCGAATGGTTGAGGAGAGGAGCAATCCCCCGGTGCAAGTTCAAAGTCTGGAATTGGCTCTTCTTCGAATTTGACACTTCTTTCAACAAATGTTTTACCAGTAGATGTGTCAAAGAGCTTGTACCCTTTGGTATGTTCACCATATCCAACCATGAGACACTCCTTGCTTTGTGGCTGCAAGGCTTTCCTCTTCTTTGAAGGTATTCTTGCCCATGCTTTTGTACCAAATATCCTGAAATTTGAGACATCTGGTTTTTCACCAAACCATGCCTCGTAGGGTGTCATCCCTTTCACTGATTTGTGGAAGGCTCTATTCTAAATGTGAACAACATAGCTGATGGCTTCAGCCCATAGCTTGGGATTAATTTCCCTCACTTCTATCATGCAAGTTGCCATCTCTTTGAGAGATCTATTCTTTCTCTCCACCACACCATTTTGTTGTTGTGTGTAGGGAGTTGAGTGTTGCATTTGGATGCCACACTCCTAAAAAAGTTGTTGTAGATTCTTATTCACATATTCCTTTCCATTATCAGTCCTAAGGACTTTGATCTTCTTCCCACTCTGATTCTCTACTAGTGCTTTCCAAACTTTGAGTTGCTCAAACACCTAATATTTTGATTTCAGAAAATAAACCCAGCAAAATTGAGAGTAGTCATAAATAAATGTAAGCACATACCTAGATCCACCATATGAGGGAGTGGGTAGTGGAACAATCAGATCAGAATGCACCGACCCAAGTTGTTGTGTTACTCTCCTTTCCTTCCCTTTCTCGTAGCTCTGCTCAGGATGCTTCCCAATCACACATCCAATACATGCTCCATTAGATGGCTGAATTTGTGGAATACCTTCCACCATTCCTTCTTTGTGCAATGTTTGGAGATATCTATAATTCATGTGGCCAAACCTCTCATGCCATAGTTTGGAAACTTCATTGGCATGTGAGTGAAGTGCTTGATCACTGGAAGTAGGGAGGAAATGAGAGAATTTGTACATTCTCTCACGATGATCAGCGTACCCAACTACAACAATCTGGTCTGTTGAGATTTCAGAAATCTCTACAGAGTCGGGAGTAAAGATTACTCTCTTTGGCTCTCCTGTATGGGTCATCTGGTAGACTAACAACAAATTTGTTGCAAGGTCCAGTACATACAATACAACACTGAAGAACCCATGGTCTAAATCAATTCTCCCAATCCCTTTGGTTTGGAGTTCAGAATCATCTCCCATTCGAACTGTTGGGCCAACATTCAAACTCATGGAGGAGAAGAATTCTCTCCTGGATACCATATGCCTAGAAGCGCCTGAATCAATAATAAAGGATGAGGAATTATAAGTACCTGCCACCAATGCATGACATTTCTCCTTGCCTTCACTTGAGCTGGAGTTTCCATCTCTCTTCCTAGCACTGTCAGGAACTGGAATGTTGTTATTCTCCAGTAGTTGCACCATGGTGTCTATGGTTTTATTCTGCATGAGCTTTCTAGATGCCATCCCTTGTGGCAATAAGAGCATTTGGCCTTCTCTTTCCCTTTCTTCTCCTTTTCTATGGGTGGATTCATATCTCCCTCACTGGATTTGGGTTTTTCTGATTTCTTCTTGTCCGACAACTTCGAATTCTTGGACTTGGGTTTTCCCTTTGCTGAATTCGAAACCCCCACTGCTAGTGCTTGATCTTTGGTCTTGATGGAACCCATTTGAACCAATTTGTCCTGCTCTTGAGTGAGTGAATTCATGAAACTTTCCAGACTTGGCATTTTCCAGTTTCGAAGGGTGAGTTTTCCTGAGTGAAATGTGCTCACAAAGACTGAGAACTCTAGCCCCAACTTCGAAAGTATAGACAAGATGAGTTGATATTCCTTCTTCTCAATCCCACATTGTTTTAACTACAATACAAGTGATTTGAAATTGGTGAAGTTGTCCTGGATTGTGTCATAGTGCGCTGGGCTCAAGCTTATCAGCTCATTCTCAAGCTGGTGACCACGTAGCTCATCAATTTTGCCTAATAGAGACTCAATTTTCTCCCAAACCTCCTTTGATGATGTCAAATTGTCAATATGGAACAACAACTCTCTTGAGATGCTCAGACACAACAAACCACATGCTTCATCCAATTTGTTAAAAAACTTGGCTTTTTCCATAGCAGAATTTGGTTCCACTTCAGTGCCCATAGTAACTCTGAAAAGCCCCTTGGCTCTCAATTGAATCACCATCTCTGCTTTCCATTCAAATAATTTGAAAGGTGTTAGCATGATGTGGGTAGCCTCCATTACTTCCTACTCTGATGGTGGTGAAATTGCTAACTGGGTTACACTCAGTAATTCGATTTTATCTGGAATTCACTAACAAAGCAGCTCAAATCCACTAAGAATTTGGTCTACAACTCAAAATTCTCCAACCTTCTCTAATACCATGTGAGAAATTCGAACCAACAAGTGAGTAATTCAAACCACAGGAGAATCTAGGAGCGTTAGTGAGGTTCACAAATCAAATTTGCGTGCAAGATTCAACAAAAACCATCAAATTACAGTTAAATTACACACAATGATAGTTGGAAACAAGATAATTTGGACTATCTAACTTTGAAATTATTATTAACAGGTTTATAAATACATCATGAGTGATTCGAATGGCTTTGGAAGCCAATTGTGAGCAAAAATCCTAAAATTGCCAAATTGGCATCAAACCCTCCTAGGTGGGCCAATATTGTCCCAAATCTCTCCAAATGGCCATGAATTAGTGAAGTGGCATGGATGATGTGTGCTGGGTCAATTATTACACCTTGGACAGTGTGGGTGTGGAAAACTGGATGGTTTAGACTCTCAATGCAACATTAATTGCACCAAATCAAGCCAAATTTTGGCAAAATCCCACTCTAGCGCCCCAAGTCAACTTTCCTGTCCACATTCAATGAATGGGAGCACACCAGCAATGATGGCTGTGCATATGTGGCTGGCTAACTAGGATGGAGTACCCATGTGGGTCATAGAACCTCAACTTGATATGGCATATGTCCACCTAAGCACCCCTAGTCCACCTCATAGTGTATTAAAGCTTAAAAAAGCAATAAAATTGACTAATTAGTGTAACTAAGGTACTAATGATGGATTACTATTCTAACAATTATCGTCAACAATAATATCACATTTAGAAGGACGAGCACACTTATTTACTTGTATCCTCTTCTCTGAACTCCCCTCCTTTAATCATGTGTAAAGCTTTTGTGTGCCTAGTTAGTCTACATAAGCACTTGTCTCTCTACCTTGTGCACCCTCTCAACCCTAACACACCCTCTCATGACCTTCCCTCTAATATGACAAAGCCTCTTCAATATTTTGAGGATGTGTTTGCTACTCCTACCGGGATTCTCCCACTGTGCCCTATTCAGTAATCTATTGATCTTATTCACAGTGCTACCTTGCCAAATGATCCCTCTTATTGATTGGAACCTAATGAAGCCCAAGAAATTGCAAACGCCAACTCTTGAAATTGTTGAATTTTGGCCATATCCAACCCATCTCATCCCCCTGTGCCTCTCCTTCTTTTATCATCCCCAAAAATGAATTTGAGAAATGTCTCCTTGTTACAGATTATCATGCTCTCAATGAAGCTACTATCAAAAATCAATATCAACTACCATGCATCAATGATCTCCTAGATCATTTTGAAGGGTTCTTGTTTCTTTACTAAAATGGATATGACTGTGTGATATCATCAAGTCCATAAGAATACTGCTAAAACCTAGAATCCAACCTTTAAGACCAAATTTGGTCTCTTTAAAGACACCAAATTAGCTTAAAGACACCAAATTAGTTGTGATGAATAAAGACACCCCTTTAGCTTAGAAGTTGGATTTTGTTTACAAGGTGTTCTAGTGCAAAAGTACATGACAAATATAAAGTGAATACAAAATCATCTAGATAATTTGATTAAGTCAAATATAAACCATTTAATCAGTAATTTAAATGTTTGTATAATTTAATGAAATATTCGCCAAAATTTTACAAGATTTTATATTTCTATGAAAGATTCGCTAAACTTTTTACAATGTTTTATAATTTTGTGAAATATTCGCCAAGATGTTACAATATTTAATATTTTATAATTATATGAAAGATTCGCCTAAATTTTACAAGATTTTATAATTCCATGAAAGATTTGTCAAAAAATTATATATACATATTATATTATCAATAAAATAGCCTTCGCACTTTCTGATGCATCATGGGGATACACCCATTTGTTATACATATAAATTTAGGCGAGGTTCTTAAAATTTTCCCTAGATAACTCATAGATGTGCCAAGAATTATGGATTTCAATTAAATGAACAAATCTATTTACTATAAGATATTACAAAGGTTCAACTAGAATGAACATTGATTGTTACAACAAACATGCGCATGAGGGAATGCTTCATCCTATATGTTACACACACTCACTCTTTGCAAGACATGCAGGTCTCACACCACACAACTATCTACAAATCTTGGCTCTTTCTTTGTGTACCTTACCAAATAATTAATGCTCTAAAAAAATGGCCCTCTCTTTCTTAATACGCTTTGATATTTATACGGACACATGGACGCTCAGTGCTTGATTCCTTCCTTCAAAAGTTTCTATGACCCTTAGGCACCACCATGGATGCAATAAATACACTTTGGCACTCTTCTACAGGATTTTCCACCTGTGATCCTTCAACAATTGCCATAACTACTCTGCAACCACTACAGCAACCCCACCGCTCAGATTTTTTCAAGCTCCGGTTCAAAGTTGGTCCATCACCTAACACAGTCAATCGGCTTTAATTCTCAACTTCTCCTAAGGTTTTGGTCGAAATGTTGTAGTCAACCAAATTAGAGGAAATTTCAACTCAAAATGGGCCTCCTAAAAAAAAAAAAATAGTTAAAATAATAAAATAATATTTATTAATTTTGGAGGAAAAAAAGAGAAAAACTATTTTTTTATTCGTATTTTCGACATATCTCCCTGTGTTTTTACTCAAATTTCGATCAGGAGAGATCCCTGGATGCGAAATTAAATTCTACATCCAACGAGTGTCCACTCAGAATACTTTTAACGGAACCTGCTACCCCAAAAACATGAAATACCTGAAAAACTTGATGATGATGAATTTAATTTCGCATCCAGAGAGCTCTCCCGATCGAAATTTGAGTAAAATCACAGGGAGATATGTCGAAAATGTGAACAAAAAAAGTATTTTTTTTATGATACCTATGACCAAATTTATATTAAAAATTTGTTTAATTCCTATAAGGTATTTCAAATTTAAAGCAATTTTATTGGCTAACACATGATGAGATGGAATTTGAATTAGTTTTAAAAGGCCCATTTTGAGTTGAGATTTCCTCTAATATTCGTTCATTTCCATCGATCGTCAAGTACTTGCGCTTGGTATCATTGTGCCCCCATGTTATTTTCCCCATCAACATTCTTTCCATCGACATTTGACTATGTTCCAGTCAAAATATTGACTTATGTTTCCGTAAGTCTTCACATCGTTGACCATTTCACAATGGTCGAAACCTTTAACCATTCCTCTCCTCTATCGATTGTCTTCCCATCTAGTGGACTTCATGAACGAATCTATGGGAACTTCAGTCGCCTACCTCCGACTGTTTTGGTTGGGCCTCGATGCCCCTGCATTAAGCTCTTAGGGTTGAAAATAAGTCTACTCATGACTCTGCAATTGATTGAGCTCTTCTTCCAAAATCGATGTTTCCTATTCCAAGTCCTTGTTCACCCTTCGAACCAAATATTGTTTCTTCATTTTGTTCCTCATCTTCCTGACTTATCGCTCATCTAGAACTTATGCGACTTCATCCTTCGAATGAAATGGCATTTGTCTTAGCAAGTTGTTTATCTCTTGTATGTCACGCGTTGACCCTCCTTCAAACTTGGATAGGTCGAAAACATTAAACATCGACGATATACCCATTCCTTCAGGAGACTCAAACACATAATAATTGTCCGATATTTTTCTTAGAATCTTACACAGACCAATCTTCTTCAGCTTCAAATTATCATATTTTCCTCGTGGGAACCTTTCTTTCGTCGGGTGCGAAAATACTAAATCATGGCATCGAATGGAGAATCTGCGGTGAGAATATTTATTGTCGATGTTTCGAACCAAGCGTGGAGATAGCGATGCCTGGAGATCATTCCTCTTTCATTTGGTGTATTAATACAGAAATCGTGATGTTCCCTTGAGATGGCCGACAAGGTTTGTCAGGTCTAAGGTTAAAATAGGGATAATATTTTAATGTTTTTATTATTTTTATTGTTTTTATTTAAAACCCTAATTCATTTTAGGGTAAATTGTTTTTATGCTTTTTTATGAACTCTAATTTAAAATATAACTTTATAGACTTCTAATTTTTTAATAAATCTAATAAATTTATTTTATTTTAATAAGGATTTTTATTAAAAATTTTAATTTTTTTTATTAAGGAATATTATTAAATTTTTATATTAAGGAATATTATTAAAAATTATTAAATTAAAATGAGGGAATATTTAGGAATATTATTAAAAATTTTATAATTTTTCAATTATAATGAGGGAATATTTAGGAAATTCAAATTTTATTTTATTTTAGTAAAGGATCATTTAGGGAAGGAAAATTTAGGGAAATTTAATAGGTTTTGAATAAGTTAAATTATTAGGTTTTTTATTTTAACAAGGGAATATTAATTTTAAGTATTTAAATATTAGGTTTTTAGTTCTTATTTAGATTGGTTAGGTTAGGCAACCATGATCTGCTAATGGACATGTCGTCATTTCTATTTAGGCATTTAGGGTTTTTTGCTATCTCAATAGCCTCTCTAATTCTCCTCCTTGACCAGTTGTTGACTTGTGCTAACACCTGCATATCCTCAATTTTAATTGGGTGTTTTGTGTTATGCGAGTGTTCTGCTAAGGCTGACTTATGGGTTCTATTGAGACGGATATTAGCCACAGTATGCTTCAGAACTGCTGAAGAAGTTTAATATGGATGAGTGTAAGGCAGCCAAGTCTCCCTTTCTTTCTGGAATTAAGTTGCATGAATTTGGCAATTCCCCAATGGTGGATATCACACTCTACAGGAAACTAATGGGCAGCTTGCTCTACCTCACTGTTGTAAAGGAAAGTATCCTATGGCTAGGGTTTAAGAGGCCATCAACGTACTGGGGTTGAAAGGTGGATGCAAATGGTTTTGCAAGTAAATATAAACAAGATTCAAAGATTAGAATGGTTCATACCTTAACAAATGAAGGTTGATCCAAGCAGCCCTTCAATCCTTCTCTTGGTCCTCTTGGTCCTCTCGCTCCTCTTGGTCCAAGAGACCTACAAAATGAATTATACCTTCCTCAAACCAAATAAACTATATGAAAAGAGATTATATTCAATGAAACATAAAAACATAATCTAATATATAACATCATATAATCACAATCAGAGATTCAATATACAAGACACATTGATTTGGGAAGAAGAAGGACATCACATCTTTATTAGTCTTGAAAACAAGTACAAGTATACCTTCTCTTCAAGTTCGACACCTCACGAAACCTTGATCTAGTTCTGCTGCTTCTCTTCTCCAAGGAACTCAGCCTGCAAGCTCTGCAACACAAGGAGAAAGATTCTAGGGAAAAGGTGTGGGAAAAGAGAGTCCCAATTCCTCCCCACCTCTATTTATATGCTTAATGAAGAGTTAGGGTTGAAGACAAAGTAGTTACAACTGAAGGAGTCAGTTGCATAATTACCCAAACTACCCAAATTTCAAAATACATATTTTTTTAACATTTTCAGGAGGTGTACATGGGTTGCATAGACAACAGTCATGTACACAAGGAGGTATACACAGGTTTCAATGCAGAAAGTTGTGTATTTAAGGTGTACGCGAGTATTATATAGAGCAAGCCGCGTATGTACGTGGGTTTCTTTAAGGAAACTCACATACACATAAAGAAAACTCATTTGTTACGGTACTTTGGGGAATTTTCAGACTTTGGTGTCTTCTAGAAAGTTTTATCTAACACAGATACCTTTCCAACGGTGCAAAGATGAGGTCAAACAGAGTTACAAAACTCAAGATATGGGTCCTCCAAGTTAGGTGTTTTTTTCAGTGACTTTCATGAAGTGTTGACATGTGACGGAATCATGGGAAAGTGGTCATAGGAAGAGATGTGTCATTTTGAGCTATAGTAGATTCCCCCTAATGTATGAGGTTAGAGGGGCAGACAATAGCCAAAATACATTATAAAGGAAACAACTAAGTATGGAGAGAGTAGAGAATCCAAGATCAAAAGGCTCGAACAAAGGTACTTGAAAGAGAGATAAATGTTAGACAAAACTAATATCTGGGACATATGGATCCATATATAAAACATCTCCATAAAGATACAGGCGGATCCAACATATGTATAACTGATGAAACTATCATGGTTGCTCAATATGCAAAAAGGAACCATATCAAATCTAAAGGAGTCATGGCCACAAATGAACAAGGTGGATCCATGCTCAACAATTGATCATAGCCACAAAAATACAAGGTGGATCTATGTCTCAGCAAAATGTCATATAAAGTGTAACAAGGCCTTGCGCAACTTGGGAAATAGAAAAATGGCGATGCTATTGTTGACCCAAGGTCTTTAATCCAAACCGACCAAAAAATGTACAGATCCTAACCATGCGAATAAAGGAGTTGAAGTTGAACATGAAGGAAATCGTTTGATTACCAGTCAATAATGAGAACCATTAACAAACGTGAGGGAAACCACCATTAATGAAAATGGTCCCCAAGGTACCTAATACATTCTAACAAGTGTGAATACAAGGACTTGAAGTCGAACACTTGAAGAATCCATTAAGTAGGAGACATTAAGGTATTCCCACTACCCAATAGAGAGGGAAATTGCCACTGATGACAAAAATCTCCAAGGTACTTTCATAAAACTCTAAATATTATCCTCGGAGCAAGATGTGTTGCAGTCGATAGGAAGAGATCCATTGGAAGGAAGGCATTAAGGCATCCTTCAACATCCAACACGAGGTAAGTCAAAGATTAATTAGATCTAGAATTGGTACTAAATTTCATGATAAGGACCTCCGAAGACATGATGTAATGAAATGATACCAGGGAATGGCTGACACAAAAGGTCAAGGCAACTGCAGAATGGCCGACAAAGGTTTAATCCTTGAACAATGAGCATGGCACAAAAGTGACTTAGGCAGCTTTTGACAAAAAAGGACCAATGAAATAAATCTGCAATGTAGGAGACATTGACATATTCCCCATATAATTGGAAAAGATACCAACTGGAGGAGTAAGAAACTCTCAATCAAGATAAAGTCAAAATAATAGGACCCAAATGTTGATAGACTCAAAACTGGTGCTTTGTTCAAGGAAACAAGACTTGCTTCCATGATATAAAAACATGTGAATGAACTTCCCTTCCCCTCTTTCTTGTAAAGGTTTAACGAGTCCAGGAAAGCAAACTTGGGACCATCTTCATTTTTGGAAAGCTCGAAGAAAAGACAAAAGAATGCTTGATAAAGCACTTATTCGTGGATTTTACGAGTTCGAGCTAGTACATGCTCGACGATGTTTTCATAGTTTAGAGAGTCTGAAAAATCCAGAGAAGACTCCAGGGGGGTGTTTTCTCATACAATTTAGTCTCCTGAGGCCGAAAAAGTATAAAACATACCAAAGAAGAACTCTCTTAACTTCCGAAGAAGAAAAGGTGCACCTTTTTCGTACTTAGTCAGGGAGGTCCGAAAAAGGTTAAATTACCACCTACCCAACTCTCCTTCAAAAGCAGCATATAGCCTTAGTTTTATGAGTGTGAAGGAAGGAAAGATCACTCAAAAGATCCATTTGATTACGAGAAATGGGGCTTACAACAATAAACTTGATGCTTTGTTCTTTAGGGTTTAACGAATATGACAAAGACATAAAGTACACTCGAAATATTTTTCATGTTTTGGTCCAAAGCACAAAAAAGAGAAAGCTAAGCTTATACCGGGGGTTCCTTTTCCGTAAATTTAGTCCCTCAGGTTTGGAAAAGTGATAAACCTATGCCTGAGAATACTCTTCTCAATTTCATAGAAAAGAGAGTGTTCCTTTCTCGTATTATTCCACATGGTCCGAGAAAGTGATAACCTACTACCAATGTGGATGCCCATTCACATATTCTTAACGATCTTGAACGGACAAGTTTACTCGGTAGTCAAGTCTATTTTGAGGAGTTAGACCTGGGCCTAAAGAAACTCAATATCTTTCCCGTGAATTTTTAACGAGTCTGGAAAATTCAACTCGTGGACTCCTTACTGTTTTTAATGAGCTCGAAGGAGAGCAGAAAGAATGCTCTAAATGTGAGGAGACGAATGACATAGGAAAGCGAAACTAGTTCCAAGTGCGAGGAACAAACCTATGCATAATGCAAGGAACATGAGCAAGATAAAGACACTCAGGAAAGTCTCCTCAAGGTAAAGGGTGTCAATTTGCAAAGGCAAAATGATACAAGGCTTAGTAACGATGAGAACAAAGATGAGGGCTTATACAACGAGCTAAAGGCGTGGAAGCTGGAATCGGGCTCATAAGCACGATTAGGGCACACGCAAATGTAGTTATAGCTTGAAAAACAAGAAAAGGCCAGTAGACAGTTGTGAACCCAACTAGGAATCATGTGTCCAAGAAACAACAACATCAGGATCATATTCAAAAGAAAAGTTCTGATGCAGGTTACTCTGGCAGAAACACATGCGACTTTTCTATCTTCTATAAACAGTAAATTCAAGGAAGAATCGATTGAAGAAGATTCTATAGCACCAAGTCTCAAGGGTTTATAATCAGTAAGATCAATCTCAGAAGGAAAGCACAAATCAAAAAGGGATATAGAGTCTGCAGGAACAAACTCAGTATCACAGGAGTTGAAAAATTCATAATAAAAATCAAACTCATCAGGATCATTGACTTGCTATCTGAAGGAAGAGTCAAAAGACTCAACAAGACCAACATAAGAAGAAAGGTCAGGCTTACTAGGCAAATCAGGGTTAGACTTAGTCATAACTGAACCAACATCCAATAGAAGATCAGATTGTATAAAAGACTCTAGGAAGACTTCATCCAAAGGAAGGAGATCATCCGAGATAGGGCATATGTCTAAACTTTCAAATGGATCAATAGAGTGGAGAGTAGGCTCCATAATCTGTATAGGATGACTCACCTGGTCAACTACTAGGACCATGTCCTGAGAAGGTAAGCATGAAAACAAAGGTTGCTTCTCAATAGCAATTGAACACAAAGGACATGAGGCCACATAGCTCACCTGTGGTGGGGTAGTGTCTATAGAAACACTGGGAATCAATAAAGGAAAAACCTGGTCTCTAGTTGGGTCAGGAGATGGATCAAGAAAATCCAACTGATCGATAGTGACAATTTCTTCACTATGATTAAAGTACATCACACGAAAGAATGTTGACACCACAGCTTGCATGGCATAGACATAATCATGTCCAAGGAGCATATTGAAGTCCAAGGAGTCTTCTATCACCATGAAGTCAACTAAGATGGTCTTCCCACCCAAAGTAACAGGCGTTTGAGAAAGAATTCCCAAGGCTATACAAGTTCTTCTATCAAATGCAAGTAACTGACTAGCAGTCGACACAAGGCTAGGAGATCCCATGCCTCGCCAAGCACGAACAGACACGATACTAACTAAGGCTCCTTCATCAACAATACAATGAGCAATCGTGTATTGTTCAACTTTGACCTTTATCTGGAAAGGTGCATCAAAAGGAAGGCGTGGCTCAATTAGGCTATCCCAATCAAAGGAAGCAATTCGAGATCTTGGTGGGGGTTCATTCGAAGTGAGTTCAGTGCCCGCTTGTTTAGTAAGTTCTAAACTGGTAGTGAAGAAAATGTGACTAGAAGACACTTCACTCTCCAAAGGAATAGTGGGATTGATCGATACTGAAATCAATTCAACCGCTTCATGAAAGTCACTCTCCAAAGGGAGAGTGGGATTGACCAAAACTGAGGTTGGTTCAATCACATCGGGATCACTCTCTGAAAGAAGAGTGGGATCGACCAAAGATGAGATTGGTTCAACCATTTGATCAACCAAAGGTTGAGTAGGTTGTTTAGGAGAAGGAAATTCTTGAGTCTTGGACCACACTCTTTGCACCTCTGCGATAGCAAGGAACTGGTGAGTAAGATGATCTCCCTCGCATAGCTTACAAGGGAACTTAGGTTTGCACTTCGAACGACCAATTTTCTCAACGGTGTCAACATGACTAGCAGTGGATGACTGTTTGCTCTCAGCATGACTTGTAGAGGCTGAGAGTTTTCCCCTAGCATGACCACCAGAGGCTGGGTGACTGGGTCCAACCTGACTAAGAGAAGTTGGTTGTTGAAAAACTTCAGAATGTTCAAAAATAGGATGACCATGAAACCAAACTCTTCGCACCTCCGCGATAGAATGGAATTTATAAGTAAGGTGGTCTCCCTCACAAAGCTTACAAGGAAACTTGGGCTTGTTTTTTGAACATGTAGTATTTTCAATAGTGGCAACATGACTCACAGTGGTTGACGGATTGTCTTCAACATGAACTACAAAGGATGAGAGACTGCCCCCAACATGACCTGCAGTGGCTGAAAGACTGGATCCAACATGACCTACAAAGGTTGGATGGGCACCACCAACATGAACAACAGAGGCTGAATGGTTAGGATCAACATGCTTTGCAGCAGTTGAGTGTGTGGATCAACATGCTTTGCAGCAATTGAGGCTAAGTGGATGGATCCCACATGACTTGCAGAAGTTGGATGGGGAGGTTCAACTTGAACATCAGAGGTTGAACGGGTGCCCTCAGCATGAACTATATAGGCTGAGTGACTGGATCCGACATGACCTGGAAAGTTTGGAAGGATCCCACCAGCATGATCAACAGAGGCTAGATGGTGAAGATCAACTTGACTTGCAGAGGTTGAGTGCTTAGATCTAACATGACCTACAGAGGTTGGATAGGTGCCCCCATCATGTACTACAGAGGCTAGGTGGTGAGGTTCAACTTGATCTGTAGAGGTTGAATGGGTGCCCCCTTGATTATGTGCCTTATTCCTAATCCTCCTTCTTTTACTCCTTTTAGACTGTCGGTTACTAGTATCAGTACTTTCACCGCATGAGGTAGAAGGAGGAGGAGAATCAACTACAGGTGAAGGGGAAGAAATTTTTTGATGCTCATGATATAAGGAGCTTACTTGTGAAGCATCAGGGGCATTCAGGATAGTTAGAGTGGAAAAAAACCACACCAGTAGCCCTAGGGTGAATCCAAGCAAATTCAAGGTGACCATCAAAGGAACACCAACATTCCCTATGAGAGGAATAGTATAAGGAGTTCCCAACATGGGGATCTCTTGGTTGGTGTTCAAAGGGGTGTTAGCCGTATTTTCAAACAATAAGATAAAGTCTGAGGTTGACAGGAAACCAAAAGTACAAAGCACACACCTAAAGGCAAACTAAGTACAGACAAACCACAGAGCACTCACTGAAATTCCTAAAGACAAATAGATAAACAGGTATAAGATATGCTTCCCAGAAGAAAGCTGATAGACAGTTACTTGGCGTCCCTGTAGATGTTCTTAGGCACAAGCGGAGGAATCACCCATCGCCCTCCGACACCTTCTACCGGGGTTACCTTCCAAGCTGGTCCAAGGTCACCTAGAAATAGCCTTCCGGTGTACCTGTGTATGAACCCTAGATTTAAAAGACACTAAATGCTACCTTAACTATATTGACAGTCTGGGGGGACAGTCGCAAGCCTGGTTCATACCCATGGGTAGGGTAGCAAAGCCTGAAACCCTGTCTAAGACAGAATCCCCAGATGCACAAAAAACTTGGTCTACGCTTTGACAAAGAATAGGAGGGTTATCTCCTCAGTCCAAGCCTCCATGTGGCCTCATGCTTAACTCTCGTTTGAGAGGAGATTCCCAGATACAATCCACATAGAAAAGGGTTTACCTAGTGATTGGCCAACTACTTCTGAAATTTTAACACTTGTGGGGAGTTTAAATTCCCTAATCCACAAGTCTAGCGTGAGCTAGTTGGTGTAGGAGCCTATAAAATAAAACTTACTAATAATTTTTAAATTATATCGTTCATTTTAAAGGCTGTTTTTAGTAAGAGGGTAAATGGCATGAAACTTATGTGGTGTTTTGACTCAAAGTTGAAACAAAATGACTAAACAAAGAGAACTGAAATGCAAAAAGCAAAAACTAATCTCTTTCTTTTTTCAAATAGAAAACTTGCAAGCCACAAAAGAACAATTCTTTTTATTTTCAAAAATAATGATATGCAGTGTATTAAAGACAAAACCCTAATCTACATGCATATTAAACAAGTATATGTTCTTTTTATTTTTCTTTTATAAATGCAAAAGAAAAACTACGTACAAATCAAAGTATGTAGATAACAAGAACAAAGCAAAAGGAACTCTGCTATACAACCACCAAACAAACTCTAGAATGCCCTAAAGTCAGTAAAAAACCTACTTGGGAGGAAAGCTTGCATAAGAGACAAGTCAACTAATTTGGCATGGTGAATTTAACCAACAATACAAGAAGGAAATCAACACCAACAAGCTTTTGAACTCAGACAAAGATCACTAACAGAGGCTGACCAGAAACATAAGACAACAATCATACCAAGCAAAGGAGGCGGGGGGAAAGAGCAAAGAACAAACCCTAATGCTATAAAAAGGCTTACCACATAGATAAAGAATAACCAAAAAGGATGAAAATAACTCCCTAGAGTCATGCACCTATAGAGGACACCAATAGACCTACCAAACAGCCCACAACAATAGAAAACACCACAAAATTGAGGAAAAAAACATTGTTTAAAGGGGCATACGCGAGTTTCAACACTGACAGGTCGTGTGTCATATGTGGGTTGACAGTACAGCAAGTCGCGTGTACAAGCACACACGGGTTGTATTACTGACAAGTTGTGTACCGTACATGAGTTAACAGTATATAAATTCACATGTACCAAACCAGACACACAATTGTTCAGTCAACAACTCGCGTATGGGTGGAAAAAATCCCCAAAAAGGTCAAAAACTGCCTTAGGAAGGCAGGGGAATTGCCAAATTCATGAAACTTAATTCCAGAAAGAAAGGGAGACTTGGTTGCCTTACACTCATCCATATTAAACTTCTTCAGAAAGTCTGAAGCATACTGTGGCTGGCTCAACATGATGCCCTTACCATTTTGCTCAATTTCTAAGCCCAAAAATTGCCTTAGCAATCCTAGGTCTGTCATAGCAAATTCACTGTGCAAAGAGTTCTTAATTTGGCCAATTGAATTGGTGCAACAACCTGTAATAAGAAGATCATCAACATAAAGAACAATGACCTGCAAGTTAACATCATTTTTCTGCAAATACACACTGGGGTCTGATTTGCATCTTGTGAAGCCAATTGAAAGCAAGAAAGCATCCATTTTTGCATACCAAGCCCTGGGGGCTTGCTTGAGTCCATACAATGATTTTTTCAGCCTGCATACCAATGAAGAATCCTCTTGGAAACATTCAGGCTGCTGCATATAGATCTCTTCCTGTAGTTCACCATTCAAGAAAGCACTTTTTACATCCATGTGGTGAACCTCCCAACACTTACTAGCTGCTAGTGCAAGAACTAGTCTAATTGAGTCCATATTTGCAACCGGTGCAAAGGTATCTATGTAATCAAGTCCATGGACTTGAGAATATCCCTATGCCACTAACCTAGCCTTGTGTTTTATATCAGAACCATCAGCAGTAATTTTGGTCCGGTAGACCCATTTACATTAAATAACTTTCCTCTTGGGAGGAAGGGGAACCAATTCCCATGTATTGTTCTCTTGGAGGGACTGAAGCTCATCTTCCATTGCTGACTTCCATCTTGGGTCTGTACAAGCTTGCTGATATGTCTGTGGGTTAGAACTGATCAGCATGTAATAGTGCTCAGCAAGGGCACTATCACTAGCAAGTGAATCCTTACTAGTTTGTGATCTAATTCTCCTAGGCTCTTGAGAATTGCCTACCAATTCTCTGGCTTCTTGCACAATTTTTTCAGCCCATTTGGGCCTAGATGGTGAGTCATATACAACAATATCATCTTCAGCAACATTCATATCAGAATTATCAGAAAAAGTAGAGCATGTGTCATCACTTACATCTTCGAATGGTTGAGGAGAGGAGCAATCCCCCAGTGCAAGTTCAAAGTATGGAATTGGCTCTTCTTCGAATTTGACACTTCTTTCAACAAAATTTTTGCTAGTAGATGTGTCAAATAGCTTGTACCCTTTGGATTCTTCACCATATCCAACCATGAGACACTCCTTGCTTTGTGGCTGCAAGGCTTTCCTCTTCTCTGAAGGTATTCTTGCCCATGCTTTTGTACCAAATATCCTGAAATTTAAGACATCTGGTTTTTCACCAAACCATGCCTCGTAGGGTGTCATCCCTTTCACTGATTTGTGGAAGGATCTATTCTGAATGTGAGCAGCATAGCTGATGGCTTCAACCCATAGCTTGGGATTAAGTTCCCTCACTTCTATCATGCAAGTTTCCATCTCTTTGAGAGATCTATTCTTTCTCTCTGCCACACCATTTTGTTGTGGTGTGTAGGGAGTTGAGTGTTGTATTTGAATGCTACACTCCTCACAAATTTGTTGTAGATTCTTATTCACATATCCCTTTCCATTATCAGTCCTAAGGACTTTGATCTTCTTCCCACTCTGATTCTCTACTAGTGCTTTCCAAACTTTGAGTTGCTCAAACACCTCAGATTTTAATTTCAGAAAATACACCCAACAAAATCTAGAGTAGTCATAAATAAATGTAAGCACATACATAGATCCACCATATGAGGGAGTGGTTAGTGGACCAATCAGATCAGAATGCACCAACACAAGTTGTTGTGTTGCTCTCCTTGCCTTCCCTTTCTCATAGCTTTGCTCAGGATGCTTCCCAATCACACATCCAATACATGCTCCATTAGATGGCTGAATTTGTGGAAGTCCTTTCACCATTCCTTCTTTGTGTAATGTTTGGAGATATCTATAATTCATGTGGCCAAACCTCTCATGCCATAGTTTGGAAACTTCATTGGCATGTGAGTGAAGTGCTTGATCACTAGAAGTAGGGAGGAAATTAGAGAATTTGTACATTCTCTCATGATGATCAGCATACCCAACTGCAACAATTTGGTCTATTGAGATTTCAGAAATATCTACAGAGTCAGGAGTAAAGATTACTCTCTTTGGCGCTCCTGTATGGGTCATCTGGTAGACTGACATCAAATTTTCTGCAAGGTCCAGTATATACAGTACAACACTGAAGAACCCATGGTCTAAATCAATTCTCCCAATCCCTTTGGTTTGGAGTTCAGAATCATCTCCCATTTGAATTGCTGGGCCAGCATTCGAACTCATGGAGGAGAAGAATTCTCTCATGGATACCATATGCTTACAAGCACCTAAATCAATAATAAAGGATGAGGAATTAGAAGTACCTGCCACCAATGCATGACATTTCTCCTTGCCTTCACTTGAGCTGGAGTTGCCATCTCTCTTCCTGGCGCTGTCAGGAACTGGAATGTTGTTCTTCTCCAGCAGTTGCACCATGGTGTCTATGGTTTTATTCATGCATGAGCTTTCTAGATGCCATCCCTTGTGGCAATACGAGCATTTTTCCTTCTCTTTCCTTTTCTTCTCCTTTTCTTTGGGTGGATTCGTAGCTCCCTCACTGGATTTGGGTTATTCTAATTTCTTCTTGTCTGGAAACTTCGAATTCTTGGACTTGGGTTTGCCCTTTGCTGAATTCGAAACCCCCACTGCTAGTGCTTGATATTTGGTCTTGATGGAACCCATTTGAACCAATTTTTCCTGCTCTTGAGTGAGTGACTCCATGAAACTTGCCAGACTTGGCATTTGCCAATTTCAAAGGGTGAGTTTGCCTGAGTGAAATGTGCTCACAAAGACTGAGAACTCTGCCCCCAACTTCAAAAGTATAGACAAGATCACTTGATCTTCCTTCTTCTCAATACCACATTGTTTTAACTGCAATACAAGTGATTTGAACTTGGTGAAGAAATCTTGGATTGTGTCATAGTGCACTGGGCTCAAGCTTATCAGCTCATTCTCAAGCTGGTGACCATGTAGCTCATCATTTTTGCCCAATAGAGACTCAAGTTTCTCCCAAACCTCCTTTGATGATGTCAAACTGTTAAGATGGAACAACAACTCTCTTGAGATGCACAGACACAATGAACCATATGCTTCATCCAATTTGTTAAAAAACTTGGCTTTTTCCATAGCAGAATTTGGTTCCACTTCAGTTCCCATAGTAACTCTGAAAAGCCCCTTGGCTCTCAATTGAATCACCATCTCTACGTTCCATTCAAAGAAGTTTAAAGGTGTTAGCATGATGTGGGTAGCCTCCATTCCTTCCTGCGCTGGTGGTGGTGAAATTGCTAACTGGGTTGCACTTAGAAATTTGATTTTATCTGGAATTCACTAACAAAGCAGCTCAAGTCCACTAAGAATTTGTTCTACAACTCAAAAATATCCAACCTGCTCTGATACCATGTGAGAAATTTGAACCAGCAAGTGAGTAATTAAAACCACAGGAGAATCACGGAGCGATAGTGAGGTTCACAAATCAAATTTGGGTGCAAGATTCAACAAAAACCATCAAATTACAGTTAAATTACACACAATGATAGTTGGAAACAAGATAATTTGGACTGTATGACTCTAAAATTATTATTAATAGGCTTATAAATACATCATGAGTGATTCGAATGGCTTTGGAAGCCAATCGTGAGAAAAAATCTCAAAATTGCCAAATTAGCATCAAACCCCCCTAGGTGGGCCATTCTTGTCCCAAATATCTCCAAATGGCCACGAATTGCTGAAGTGGCATGGATGATGTGTGCTGGGTCAATGATTACACCTTGAATAGTGTGGGTGTGGAAACCTGGATGGTTTAGACTCTCAATGTGACATTAATTGCACCAAATCAAGCCAAATTTGGGCAAAATCCCACTCTACCGCCCCAAGTCAACTTGCCTGTCCACATTAAATGAATGGGAGAACACCAACAATGATGGTTGTGTATATGTGGCTGGATGACTAGGCTGGAGTACCCATGTGGGTCATAGAACCTCAACTTGACATGGCATATGTCCACCTAAGCACCCCTAGTGCATCTCAGAGTGTATTAAAGCTTAAAAAAGAAATAAAATTGACTAACTAGTGTAACTAAGGTACTAATGATGGATTACTATTCTAACAATTATCGTCAACAAAAATATCACATTTAGAAGGACGAGCACACTTATTTACTTGCATCCTCTTCTCTGAATTCCCCTCCTTTAATCACGTGTAATACTTTTACGTGCCAAGTTAGTCTACATAAGCACTTGTCTCTCTGCCTTGTGCACCCTCTCAAGCCTAACACACCCTCTCATGACCTTCCCTCTAATATGACAAAGCCTCTTCAATATTTTGAGGATGTTTTTGCTACTCCTACTAGGATTCTCCCACTGTGCCCTATTCAGTAATATATTGATCTTATTCAGAGTGCTACCTTGCCAAATGATCCCTCTTATTGATTGGAACCTAATTAAGCCCAAGAAATTGCGAACGCCAACTCTTGAAATTGTTGAATTTTGGCCATATTCAACCTATCTCATCCCCTTGTTCCTCTCCTTCTTTTATCATCCCCAAAAATGAATTTGAGGAATGTTTCCTTGTTACGGATTATCATGCTCTTAATGAAGCTACTGTCAAAAATCAATATCAACTACCACACATCAATGATCTCTTGGATCATTTTGAAGGGTTCTTGTTTCTTTACTAAGATGGATATGACCGCGTGATATCATCAAGTCAGTAAGAATACTACTAAAACCTAGAATACAACCTTTAAGACCAAATGTGGTCTCTTTAAAGACACCAAATTAGCTTAAAGACACCAAATTAGTTGTGATGACTCAAAGACACCAAATTAGCTTAGAAGTTGGATTTTGTTTACAAGGTGTTCTAGTGCAAAAGTACATGACAAATATAGTGAATACAAAATCATCTAGATAATTTTATTAAGTCAAATATAAACCATTTAATCAATAATTTAAATGTTTGTATAGTTTAATGAAATATTAGCCAAAATTTTACAAGATTTTATATTTCTATGAAAGATTCGCTAAACTTTTTACAATGTTTTATAATTTTGTGAAATATTCACCAAGATGTTACAATGTTTTATAATTATATGAAAGATTCGCCTAAATTTTACAAGATTTTATAATTCCATGAAAGATTTGTCGAAAAATTAAAGATACATATTATATTATCAATAAAATAGCCTTCACACTTTCTCATGCATCATGTGGATACAACCATTTATTATACATATAAATTTAGGTGAGGTTCTTAAAATTTTCCCTGGATAACTCACAGATGTGCCAAGAAGTATGGATTTCAATTAAATGAACAAATCTATTTACTATAAGATATTACAAAGGTTCAACTAGAATGAACATTGATTGTTACAACAAACATGTGCATGAGGGAATGCTTCATCCTATATGCTACACACACTCACTCTCTGCAAGACATGCAGGTCTCAAACCACACAACTATCTACAAATCTTGGCTCTTTCTCTGTGTACCTTACCAAAGATTAAATGCTCTAAAAAAATGGCCCTCTCTTTCTTAATAGGCTTTGATATTTATACGAACACCTGGACACTCAGTCCTTGATTCCTTCTTTCAAAAGTTTCTATGACGCCTAGGCACCACTATGGATGCAATAAATACACTTTGGTACTCTTCTACAGGATTTTCCACCTGTGATCCTTCAACAATTGCCATAACTACTCTGCAAGCACTCCAACAACCCCACCGCTCATCTTTTTTCAAGCTCCAGTTCAGAGTTGGTCCATCACCTAACACAGTCAGTCGGCTTTAATTCTCAACTTCTCCTTAGGTTTTGGTTAGAATGTTGTCATCAACCAAATTAGAGGAAATTTCAACTAAAAATGAGCCTCCTTAAAAAAAAAATAGTTAAAATAATAAAATAATATTTATTAATTTTGGAGGAAGAAAAGAGAAAAACTATTTGTTTATTCATACTTTCGACATATCTCCCTATGTTTTTACTCAAATTTCGATCAGGAGAGATCCCTAGATGCGAAATTAAATTCCGCATCGAACGAGTGTCCACTCGGAATACTTTTAACGGACCCTGCTACCCCAAAAACATGAAATACCTGAAAAACTTGATGATGATGAATTTAATTTCGCATCCAGAGAGCTCTCCCGATCGAAATTTGAGTAAAATCATAGGGAGATATGTCGAAAATATGAACAAAAAAAGTATTTTTTTTTATGATACCTATCCCCAAATTTATATTAAAAAATTGTTGAAGACTTATAAGGTATTTCAAATTTAAAGCAATTTTATTGGCTAACACATGATGAGATGGAATTTGAATTAGTTTTAAAAGGCCCATTTTGAGTTGAGATTTCCTCTAATATTCACTCATTTCCATCGATCGTCAAGCACTTATGCTTGGTATCATTGTGCCCCATGTTCTTTTCCCCGTCGACATTCTTTTCGTCGACGAGTCATCCATTGACCTTTGACTATGTTCCAGTCAAAATATTGACTTATGTTTCCGTATGTCTTCACATCGTTGACCATTTCACAATGGTCGAAACCTTTAACCGTTCCTCTCCTCTATCGATTGTCTTCCCATCTAGTGGATTTCATTAACCAACCTATGGGAAATTCAGTCGCCTACCTCCGACTGTTTTGGTTGGGCCTTGATGCCCCTACATTAAGCTCTCGGGGTTGAAAATAAGTCTACTCATGAATCTACAATCAATTGAGCTCTTCTTCCAAAATCCATGTCGCCTCTTCCAAGTCCTTGTTCACCCTTCGAACCAAATATTCTTTCTTCATTTTGTTCCTCATATTCCTGACTTATCGCTCATCGAGCACTTATGCGACTTCATCCTTCGAATGAAATGGCATTTATCTTAGCAAGTTGTTTATCTCTTATACGCCACTTGTTGACCCTCCTTCAAACTTGGATAGGTCGAAAACATTAAACATCGACGATATACCCATGCCTTCAAGAAACTCAAACGCATAATAATTGTTCGATATTTTTCTTAGAATCTTACATAGACCAATCTTCTTCAGCTTCAACTTATCATATGTTCCTCGTGGGAACCCTTCTTTCGTCGGGTGCGAAAATACTAAATCACCTTCTATAAATGTTTGTAGTCATCTCCTCTTGTTGTCTCTTAACTTGTATGCCTCATTACTTTTCTCGAGTTGATTTCTCACATGGTCATGCACTTATTTCATATTCTCAACAAATGACTCCACATATGCACTCTTCTTTACTCCCATTGGCATGTCAACTAACTCTATTAATCCATGCATACTTATTCCTTGCACAATCTGGAATGGACTCAATCCCATCAACTAGTTCACTGAATTGTTGTATGCAAATTCTTCTTATGCCAACACGTTCTCCCACTTCTTTGGTTGGTCAGCACTCAAACACCTTAGCAGGTTTCCTAAGTTCATGCTCATGACTTTAGTCGACCCATCAATCTGTAGATGATACGTAGAATTGAACTGCAACTTTGTGTAAAGATTCTTCCATAAGTTCCTCTAGAAATGTCCCATGAACTTGGTATCTTTATTTGAAGTAATTCTCTTAGACAACCCATGCAACCTTACAATCTCATTAAAGAATAATAGAACAATTGTTGTGGCATCACTTGTCTTCCAACATGGAATAAAGTGGTCCCTCTTTGAAAACCTGTCGAGTATCATAGGTATGGATTCATTCCCTTGTTGTGTCCTCAGTAATCCCAGCACAAAATCCATGTTAATGTCCTCCCATGGTATAGTCAGTATGGGAAATGGTGTATACAGTCCCTTGTTTCAACTTCACTCCAATGTCAAACCCACTTATTTACATCCAATGACATTCCTAGCCAGTAGTATTTCTCCATGACCAATTATTTCGTCTTATAGATACCAAAGTGTCGTCCTAATCCTCCACTATGCAACTCCCTGATCAGATTCTCCTGCATTGATCCTCTCGATATGCTTAATGGATTCCCCTTTAACAAGTATCCCTCTTGGATGTAGTCCAAGTATGGCATTATGTTGACACTACATGGTTCCTTCTGTGCTTTCCACACATCGACAAAATCCACGTTGACTTCATAGTCAGTCTTCATTGAATCTAACCCCATCAAGTCCACAACACTCGTTCCCAACAATGCGACTCTTCGAATCAATGTGTCATTTATTCTGTTTGTTTACCCTACCTTGTGCTTCAATAAAAGGTATAACTTTGCATGAACTTAACCTACTTCATATGCCTTTGGTTCAGTTTCGCTTGAGTGTTCAAATATATCAAAGCTTGATGGTTGGTACACAACACAAATTCCTTCAGAAATAAGTAGTTCCTCCATTTATTTATTGCTTGGATTATTGTATAGAACTCTTGGTCATAGATCATATATTTTTTCTAGGTTTCATCCAGCTTCTCACGAAATAATGCAATTAGTTGACCCTCCTCACTCAACACAACTCCAATTTCCACTCCACTTGCATCACAATTGACTTGAAATACTTTTTCAAAGTATGGAAGATCCAATACTGGGTTCTCCATCACCTTCTACTTCACCTTCTCAAAAGGTCGTTGGGCAGATTCCATCCACTTGAAATCTCCCTTCTTCATGCACGTTGTCAATGGCGCACATACTCGACTGAGATATTGGATGAACTTGTGGTAGAAGCTAGAAAGTCCATGAAAACTTCTTACCTCAGCGACATTCGTTGGCTTAGGCTACTTTAGAATTATCTTCACCTTCTTGAGGTCCATATTCAGTCCTTGTATGGAAATCACCAATCCTAGATATACCAACTCCTTCTGCATGAAGAAACACTTCTACGAGTTCACCCACAACTGTTCCTAATTCAACCTTTACAAGACTTGTCTAATTTGTGACAGATGATCTTCTCTAGTCCAAATGAATATTAATATGTCGTCGAGATATACCATGACAAATTTGTCCAAAAAAGAATTTAGCACTTGATTCATCAATCTCATGAACGTGTTAGGTGCATTGGTTAGCCCAAATGGCATAATCAACCATTCATACAGTCCCTCCTTTGTCTTGAAGGTTGTCTTGCATTCATCACCTTCCCTTATATCTAGATCTGGTGGTATCCATTCTTCAAGTTGATCTTGGTGAAGTATGTCGCTCCACTCAAACAGTCTATAAAGTCATCCATCCTCGGCAATGGAAACCTATAATTGATTGTGATCCTATTTATATACCTTGAGTCAATACACATTCTCCACTCTCCTCCCTTCTTAGGTGCTACTATAGTTGGTACAACACATGAAATCAAGTTGTCTCTGATCAATCCTCTGTTTAGTAACTCCTGGACTTGTCAATTTAAATTTGCATTTTTTATCAATGTCATTCTATACGACACCTTGTTCGACATACTCGACCCTAGAATCAAGTTGATCTATTGTGATGTACTCCTCGTCAGCGACATGCAGTTGACATCTTATCGACCATTATTCCCTTGAACTCCGACACTACTTCCTCGATGTCTGTCAGAGTCTTCTCAGTTGGTCGATCAACTCTTGGCCCTTTCAGAGTCACTGCAAAGAAATAATTTTGTGTTTCTTCCTCCTTTAGGAACTCCTTCATTGAACACATCAACACTTGCTTCTCCTAATATCCATTTTCGTTTCCTTGGTCATTCGACTCTTCAACCAAAGGAATCAGTCAAAAGATTCTTCTATCCTGCTTGATTGTCACTGTGTTCTAATGACCATCATAGAACATCTTATAGTCGTATTTCTATGGTCAACACAATAATAGGTGGCAGGATTCCATCGAAATCACATCACATAATACAATATCATGTAATCCTCCAATCTTGAATTGGATCAGGCATTGTTGTGTCACCATCACATGATGACCCTTCTGCAACTACGACACGTTATATGAATTTGAACCCCAAATTATGGATTACCTCTGTTGGGACCATATTTTCCATGTTTCCTCCATCAACTATGGTCATACAAAATCTATCCTGAATATTCACCCTTGTTCTAAAGATTTCCTTCCTTTGTGGCGGTTCCTCTACCTCATGTTGCATCAATTGCAACAATGTCTTTTTTTTCTTCGGGTTTCGACCTCTCTCCAACGCTACTTCTCATGACTTGTCCTTTGTAGTCAAACCAAATTTGTCATCTCCTTGAATTCTTGCTTCATGTCAACTTATGGTATGCAAATTTTATGGGCACTCATATGCCTTGTGTCCCAGCTCCTAACACCTATAGCAGATGACTTTCAAATCGTCTTCACGTCCCCCTCTTAAGATCCTCTTTGACCACTGTTGCCTTGACCTCTGGGGGTTTTCAATTCCCTGTTGGTATTTAGAAGTGTCAACCTTGATCGTCCTTTTTCTTGTTGATCATCTAGACTTTATTTTCTCTTCACCCAGCTATTGTGTCCTCTAGAAGTGAAATCTTTATTACTTCGAGTAGTCGACTCCCCCCTACTCATTGATGTCTTTCTTGACAACTTCTCTTCTGCCTTCAACGCTAGGCTTCATGGCCAATTCTAAAATTCGACAGGCTCAACTCATCTTGTATGGAATACTTCAGTATGTTTACGTACTTGGCGACTTCCTCTTCTTTGATCCAAAAATGACAGCTTGATCTACTCACACTTGAATGCATGTTATTCCTTAAACAGTTAACTTGTAGAAAGGATTCAATAACAAGCTTTAAAAAAAGGCTTAAAGAACTGAAAACATGAACAAACACAAGAGATGTAAACCATAAGAATGAAGGCACCATATGATAACAAAGTTATTCATTGATGGATTATTTCTCCGGGTACATCTCCAATGAGAACCAATATTATTAGTCTTCAACAAAATGCTTGAACAGGGACAAAATTCCTTCTTCAAAACTGCTACAAAGAGACTTAGGCTCCAATAGTGAAGTCCTAGCACTCTCCAAAATATCCCAAGAATGGCTAAAAATCCTCTTACAAAATAAGCAAATCTTACAAAGCCTTCAAAGAAACTTTGACATCATATCACCAAAAACTTCAATACCTAACATCATCAAATTACATTAGTTTATATAACTAAGGTTACATAACCCATCACCACATTCCATGAGATTTGATCCCAACTAATTAAGATAAAGATCCATTCAAAAATAGAGAAAATATATGCAAATCTCCTTAAAATACATTTTTGTTTTAAAAACAATAAACAAATCCAAAAATATAATATATATGGTTAAAAAAACCCTATAATAAATTGAATTTGTTTTAAATTTAGGGCAAAGGGAGGCACTCCCTTTTTGGGGATTAAAATGTGATCAAAGTTAATTTAAATATATTATATATCAATGCCCATGACATGTGGCACCATTGGTGTATTGGCTTAGGCGTTGGCACTGGGGGAGAGGATGTCATGGACCTCTCCCCAAATTACAGTTTTGTTTGAAAGTTGTCCTTAGACCTCCAAATTACAGTTTTGTTTGAAAGTTGTCCTTAGAGACCCAAGTTAAACTAAATTATACAAATTATTTTGTAAGTGCCTTAATTTTACAGATGTGCAAATATTATAAATGTATAATAGTCTAATAAAAAAGTTACATATACGAGAAGTGATATTAAATAATAGAGTATTATAAAATTTAATTTTAAAATTTACATTAACATTAAAAATATATAAATTTATGTGAAACTCAAATCTATTGAACATTAAAATAAATAAAATTTTTATTTTATTTATTGGAAAATCAACTTTTAAATAATTTTAATTATCATTAAATAACACATTAATTATGTTTATAGGCATTTCTAGATATTATTTCAGGTTTTGGTTTTGTTTGAGCTAATTAACAAGATTAACTTAAGTGTAACAAGTATACAACAATAATTTATTTCATTGTTATTGTATTTTGTTATTCTTAAATGCATCATCGATTAAAAGGTGGTTAAGGAAAATGTTAACAAACAATTTGTTTTTGTTTCTTTATATCAGTTCTTGTTATTTATTTATTTATTAAATAGTAATTGTTTTGTGCTTATGTTAACTCTATCATTATAGTATAAACTATGGATATAAAATTATTAGTTAATAATATGGTATAAATAATGGATATAAAAATATATATTTTAGCTTTTTTTAATTATGAGTTCATTATCTTTAGATTATGTCTATAAATCATGGATAAATCATTGATTACTTTTGACTATGTTATTATTTCTAGAATGTTGATTACTCACCACTTTCCTTGTAGCTATATTAATATTTCTAAGAAATTGAAATAAAATGCCTTTTACTATGCTAATATTTCTAGAAAGTTGAAATGCAATGCCTTTTCTACCGTTGTAGTTTAGCCACAGAGTGTGGCAATGGCTGTTAACTTAACCAACCAACCAACCAGGTGAAGCAGGTTATCCCTTCCAATTTTAAAGTTGAACTCGCTACCCGCTTTTCTTAAAATAGTATGTCGATTCTGTTTTGATGAAATCCTTCATCTAGAATAATTGAAGTGGCTATATCTAGAAGATCGCCCTGATGCAATTTGTTACTTATATTTAATTTTATTTTATATTCAGCGGCCTCTTATCTCATCCCCTGGCCACGGGCTCCGGCGAGGGAGACGTATTCAAACTTTGGATCCTGTCAACCTCTCAGGAAAAGTCCCACAGATTATTAGAGAGCGGCTATACTGATCCACTCCATTTATAATGTTATACTTAGAATTTCTTGTTTTCCACTAAATGCCACGCCAATTCCACCATAATGGCGGCTTGCTTTCTTTCTAGAAGTTGACTTAGCTTACATTCTGTTCCTATCGACTGCTAATTCGCTCGCCATCTTTGACAACTGATCGCACCCTCCATCTATAAATTACTTTCTCAGCCTGTGAAACATTCACTGAAGAGCAAACAATACCATATCAACTTTCTCTCTCTATATTTAGTGCGAAACGCGGAAGATGGCCAGCATGATAAGTTGGCGATGCTGCTCTATAGCATTGCTGTTAGTTGGACTGCAACAGCTTAATGTAATTTCGGTTTTAGCTGTCGCTGGAAAATCCGATCCGTTTGTTTACGGTCTCTGCAACGTAGAAAAATACAGCAATGGTAGTGCATACGAGAGCAACATCAACGCAGTATTGAAATACCTGGTGAATACCGCTGCCCCAAGAGGCGGATTCGCCACATATTCTTATGGCCAAGTTAACGGCCTTCTGCAATGCCGGGGCGACGTTTCTGAGCAGGAGTGCCATAAATGTTCCGTCGCAGCCTCAAAGATGGTTTATCAAGACTGCCCCAACGCCATTGGCGCGAGGATTCAGTTGGATTTCTGCTTCATTCGTTATGAGAATTACACATTTGCCTCTGTTCTTGATACTAATGTCGTCGCTGCTCTTGAGAATGTGAAGAGCAACGGTGATATTGAAGGTTTCAATCACACACTCGGGACTCTGGTGAAGAGTCTGGCAGGCAAAGCTCCCTTAAACGCGAAAAGATTCGCCACCGGATCATTGGTGGTGAATTCGTCTGTGACAATTTATGGATTGGAAATGTGTCAGAGAAGTCTTGCGGGCCCTGACTGCGGTGTTTGTTTGAGAGAAGCGATTACAGCTATGAATGCGTGTTGTTCTTCACAGGTTGGAGCTCAGGTGTATCTGGGCAGTTGCACTGTACGCTTCGAGATATATCCCTTTTATAACCAACCCAGGAAGTTGCCATGATAGAGTTGCAACCGTAAGTACTCAGTCCCTGCTTTCTATTAAATAAATAAAGGCCTCCTGGGATATCTCAACTATGTACGATTCTATCGAATGGGAGATGTGTTAAATAAATAAAGGCCTCCTGCTTTCTTATAATGCTTTTGTTTTCAATTATAGTAAATGCATACCAGGGATATATGCATCTCTGGTGTTATAGTAAATGTTTTTGTTCTATATGTATATATATAAGTTTGTAAAATTCAATTCTCCACTAGCAAGTATTACTCCTCTATCAAATATTCCACCAATTCCGAATGTTCCAAATTCCGTTAACACAAAGACTAATACAACTGAATTGCACCACTACGATTGAATAAATAATGTTAATACACAAAGACTAATACAACTGAATTACACCACTCCGATTGAATAAATAATGTTAATGCACTGAAATATGATTGCACTATACACAAATTTTGTAAAATTTTTTAACTACAAACGGCGTTCATGCACTGAAATATGATTGCACTATACACAAATTTTGTAAAAAATTTTAACTACAAACGGCGTTCATGGTACATCATTTCGAAGTATATCCATTCCTAAGGCGCGTGAATAGGCTACTATACTTTTAAACTAGCAATTGCCCTAAGAAGGTGTAATAATATGCCGATAAGGTAGTTGTTAGAGGGTAAAAGAAGGCAAAAAATGAAAGATTAAATTGAGGTCGTGTATATAAATGTTTGTAAATGATATGCTCCTTTTAACTTGTGTGTAGGTAATGCCTTTTATTATTTATATGGGGATTGTTCCACATGAATCCATGGAGAGGGGTGTGTGTATCTTTTTCCATGTTAATGAGTTGTTCCACTTTTATTTGCTGGAGAAAACTCTATTGGCAACAACAATTATGAACAATTTCCACAATTAAACTCTGAAATTGGAACTAAACATATAGCAATTCAAAGCAGCAATAAATCCACTGTCAAATATCTCCAAGATAATTTATCTTTGTTTTAAGATCATTAAAGCGATTTTATAAATTAACAGATCATAATGTAACGACTGAATTTAAGAATTTCAAGGATAAAATTTCCCATAAATTGTTTGAGTTTATAAGTTTGCATTGAGGAATAAGCACAGTTAGTAATTGTTGTTATAGAATCTCATGGAGCATGTTGTAGAATCACAGAACTTCTGATGAAGTCAAAGATGGGATTGTAACTAAAATCATTATTTATTGATCACAAAAAAGGAAGATAGTGTAAGGAAAAAACATTTTGGTATACAAGTAGATTTATATATGGAAATTAGAAGAAAATATGTAGCTACATTATATCCTCGAAAGAACCTTACAAGAATAGGAACCTTACTGTAGGAATGGAACTTCATTATTGTAGTTTGGATGGTGTTCAAGGAGAGTTAAAACTTAAGGGATGTCTATACAACAAAATTGAAAGCGAGTCATTACTGCATTAAGAAGATAAAGGATGAATTGAACTGGTGAAAGAATCCATCCCTTATTATTTATACCCCTATATAAGGCTACAAAACTTTGTTTGTCATTTGGTGTCCTAAGGACAGTGAATGTTGTGGAAACCACAATGGAAGATCAAGCATTTGTGTAAAGAAAGAATTGTTATGTGCCTTGCTGTAATGAACAAGGTCCTAATGTAGGAAGATCTCCAGTATGGGAACAAGCAATGGCCTACAAGATGTATAGTTTGTAAGGAGGACGAGGAAACAATAAGACATTTGGTTAATGTTTTGTGTTATTCAAGACATGTATGGGATGAGATCGACAGTATGATAGGTGTTATAGGAGTTTGGTATGGGTGTGTGACTCACATATTCCAGTAAGCTGTGAAATAGAAGGCCTCCGTCCAAGTATATATTTTATCTACACAAAAGAGCCAACTATGGCCTGGAAAGACTACATAATAAATATCATCCACTCCCTAATCATACGAATGTTCAATAAATGTTATATTGAGTAAGTATATGAGTGATTGTTCCAACTTATTTCTTCTTAATACATTTTTTAGTTGCTTGACAGGAGAAGTACAAATAATCAGAATGAGTAGAATGTAAATTCCTGAAGACAGCCAGAATAAACATAGAAAATGTGGAGTTGGACTATATGAACTAAAGATCCAGTTGCCATGAATTGTTCCCAACCTCTAAGGCGATCTTAGATTCCAGACAGGAAAACGGGAAGAAAAAATTACAAGCAATGAACATATGAGAAAACAAGGAAATTTTACCCCTTGCAATTGATTAGTTGACTAATGTGCATTTTTTTCTTCTTGAGGTAATGAAATTTACAGTGCTAATGTCCTAGCACACAAATAAAATTATATGCTATAGATACCTAGTACAAAAAGGATTCAAACAGTCATGACTTGTTAGGAGAAGATAACCACAACCATGTCCAGGCCAAAAAGAATACAAAACAAATTGAAGTTTAGGTCTGTAGTATCCAAATAAGAAGAAACCCCCAAACAACCCCCCAAAAGACTACATTCAGCCTTTATCAGTACACGATAAGGTCATGGCCCAACAAAAGGTAGACAACAACGTAGTTACGAGCCAACCAAGGACTTTAATATTTTCTCTCTCTCAAGGTATATATATATATATATATAAGGAGAAGATCCAAACTGATGATGTGATCATCTGGTCCTTGATAATGTGCCTAAGGGTTAGGTGCAGGTGACATTATTAAGGAGTGGCCAATCCCTTGTGAAGCAACCTAGAAATAACCGAATAGGAGAGAGGACATCACACATCATTCTCATGGTCAATTTGACCAAGATCCACCTGGTTAATTGAGTCTTTGCCAAAGATAATGTTTCTAAAGCTACATTTTTTTATCTCAATTGAAAGAGGTGGGTGTGGGAAGCACCTGTTAAAGTATTAGTCAGGTTAGGGTTAATACAATTAAAAAACAAAAGTTATAATTTAATGCATAAAAAAGATATAAAAAAAAGCTAGATTCAGAAGAGTACTGTTGTAATATACTTAAACATAATTTTCATTTCTTTCAACTTTAACACTCTACTTGCCACTACGGTAAAGTTGTTGCTTGAGATGGATTATCATTCCCAATATACAGAACATAAAAAAAAGAAAAAAGTACAACAAAACTATTACACAGTAATTAAAGAACAAATGTTAAGTAGAAAGACCATCTTAGTTGACTTCATGGTGATAGAAAGTCTCCTTGGACTTCAATATGCTCCTTGGACGTGATTATGTCTATGCCATGCAAGCTGTGGTGTCAACATTCTTTCGTGTGATGTTCTTTGATCATGGCGAAGAAATTGTCACTATCGATCAGTTGGATTTTCTTGATCCATCTCCTGACCCAACTAGAGATCGGGTTTTTCCTTTATGGATTCCCAGTGTTTCTATAGACACTACCCCGCCACAGCTGAGCTATGTGCCCCCCTATCCTTTGCGTTCAATTGCTACTGAGAAGCAGCCTCTGTTTTCATGCTTACATTCTCAGGACATGGTCCTAGTAGTTTACCAGGTGAGTCATCCTACAGATTGTGGAGCCTGCTCTCCACTCTATCGATCCATTTGAAAGTTTAGACATGTATGCCCTATCTCGGATGATCTCCTTCCTTTGGATGAAGTCTTCCTAGAGTCTTTGATACAATCTGATCTTCTATTGGATGTTGGTTCAGTTATGACTAAGTCTAACCCTGATTTGCCTAGTAAGCTTGACCTTCCTTCTTATGTTGGTCTTGTTGAGTCTTTTGATTCTTCCTTCGGATAGCAAGTCAATGATCCTGATGAGTTTGATTTTTATTATGAATTTTTCAACTCCTGTGATACTGAGTTTGTTACTGCAGAATCTATATCCCTTGTTGATTTTTGCTTTCCTTCTGAGGTTGATCTTACTGATTATAAACGCTCGAGCCTTGGTGCTATAGAATCCTCTTCAGTCGATTCTTCCTTGACTTTAATATTTATAGAAGATAGCAAAGTCGCATGTGTTTCTGCCAAAGTAACCTGCATCAGAACTTTTCTTTTGAATATGATCTTGATGTTGTTGTTTCTTGGACACAGGATTCTTAGTTGGATTCACAACTGTTTACTGGCATTGTCTTATTGTTCAAGCTGTAACTGCATTTGCATGTGCCCTACTCGTGCTTATGAGCTTGATGCCGGCTTCCATGCTTTTTGCTCATTGTATAAGCCCTCATCTTTGTGAGTCATCGTTGCTAAGCCTTGTATCATTTTTCCTTTGCAACTTGACACCCTTTACCTTGAGGAGACTTTCCCGAGTGTCTTTATCTTACTCATGTTCCTTGCATTATGCATAGGTTTGTTCCTCGCGCTTGGAACTAGTTTTGCTTTCCTATGACACTCGTCTCCTCACATTTAGAGAATTCTTTCTGTTCTCCTTCAAGCTCGTTAAAAACATTAAGGAGGCCGTGAGTTGACTTTTCCAGACTCATTAAAACTTCATGAAAAAGATATTGAGTTTCTTTAGGCCCAAGTCTAACTCCTCAAAATAGACTTGACTACCGAGTAAACTTATTCGTTCAGGATCGTTAAGAATATGTAAATGGTCATCCACATTGGTGGTAGGTTATCACTTTCTCGGACCATGTGGAATAATACGAGAAAGGAACACTATCTTTTCTACGAAATTGAGAAGAGTATTCTTAGGCATAGGTTTATCACTTTTCCGAACCTGAGGGACTAAATTTACGGAAAAGGAACCCCCGGTATGAGCTTAGTTTTCTCTTTTTCGTGCTTTGGACCAAAACATGAAAAAGATTCCAAGTGTACTTTATGTCTTTGTCATGCTCGTTAAACCCTAAAGAACAAAGCATCGAGTTTATTGTTGTAAGCCCCATTTCTCGTAATCAAATGGATCTTTCCGAGTGATCTTTCCTTCCTTCACACTCGTAAAACTAAGGCTATATGCTGCTTTTGAAGGAGAGTTGGGTAGGTGGTAATTTAACCTTTTTCGGACCTCCCTGACTAAGTACGAAGAATGTGCACCTTTTCTTCTTCGAAAGTTAAGAGAGTTCTTCTTTGGTATGTTTTATACTTTTTCAGCCTCAAGAGACTAAATTGTACAAAAAAACACCCCCCTGGAGTCTTCTTTGGAGTTTTCAAACTCTCTAAACTATGAAAACTCTGTCGAGCATGTACTAGTTCGAACTCGTAAAATCCACGAATAAGTGCTTTATCAAGCATTCTTTTGTCTTTTCTTCGAGCTTTCCAAAAATGAAGATGGTCCCGAGTTTGCTTTCTTGGACTCGTTAAACCTTTACAAGAAAGAGGGGAAAGGAAGTTCATTCACATGTTTTTATATCATGGCAGCAAGTCTTGCTTCCTTGAACAAATCACCAGTTTTGAGTCTATCAACATTTAGGTCCTAGTATTTTGACCTTATCTTGATTTAGAGTTTCTTACTCCTACAGTTGGTATCTTTTCCAATTATATGGGGAATATGTTAATGTCTCCTACATTGCAGATTTGTTTCGCTGGTCCTTTTGTGCCAAAATCTACCTAAGTCACTTTTGTGTCGTGCTCACTGTTCAAGGATTAAACCTTTGTCATCCATTCTGTAGGTGCCTTCACCTTTTGTGTCGACCATTCCCTGGTATCATTTCATTACATCATGTCTTCGGCGGTCCTTGTCGTGAAATTTAGTCCCAATTCTAGATCCAATTAGTCTTTGACTCACCTCATGTTGGATGATGAAGGATTCCTTAATGCCTTCCTTCCAACGGATCTCTTCCTATCGACTGCAACACATCTTTCTCTGGGGATGAGATTTAGAGTTTTATGACAGTACCTTGGGGATTGTTGTCATCAGTGGAAATTTCCCTCGCTATTGGGTAGTGGGAATACCTTAATGTCTCCTACTCAATGGATTCTTCAAGTGTTCGAATTAAAGTCCTTGTATTCACACTTGTTAGAATGTACTACATACCTTGGGGACCATTTTCATTAATGGTGGTTTCCATCGCATTTGTTAATGGTTCTCATTATTGACTGGTAATCAAACGATTTCCTCCATGTTCGACTTCAGCTCCTTTATTCGCATGGTTAGGATTCGTACATTTTTTGGTTGTTTTGGATTGAAGACCTTGGGCCAACAATAGCATCGTCATTTTGCTATTTCCCAAGTTGCGCGAGACCTTGTTACACTTTATATGACATTTTTCTGAGACATAGATCCACCTTGTATTTTTGTGGCTATGATTGATTGTTGAGCATGGATCCACCTAGTTCATTTGTGGCCATGACTCCTTTAGATTTGATATGGTGCCTTTTTGCATATTGAGCAACCATGATAGTTTCATCAGTTATACATATGTTGAATCCACCTATATCTTTATGGCAATGTTTTATATATGGATCCGTATGTCCCAGAAATTAGTTTTGTTTGACATTTATCTCTCTTTCAGGTACCTTTGTTCGAGCCTTTTGATCTTGGCTTCTTTGCTCTCTCCATATTTAATTGTTTCATTTATAATGTATTTCAGCTATTGTCTTCCCCTCTAACCTCATACATTAGGGGGCATCTACTATAGCTCAAAATGACACATCTCTTCCTATGACCACTTTCCCATGATTCCGTCGCATGTCGACACCTCATGAAAGTCACTGAAAAAAACACCTAACTTGGAGGACCCATATATTGAGTTCCGTAACTCTGTTTGACCTCATCTTTGCACCATTGGAAATATGTCTACGTGAGCTAAAACTTTTCAGAAGACACCAAAGTCAGAAAATGCCCCAAAGTACAATAAAAATGAGTTTTTTTTATGTGTATGCGAGTTTCCTTAAAGAAACCCACGTACGTATGCAACTTGCTCTATATAATACTCATGTATGCCTTAAATATGTAACTTTCTGCATTGAAACCTGCGTATACCTCCTTGTGTACATGACTGTTGTCTATGCAACTCATGTACGCCTCCTAAAAATGTCAAAAAAATACGTATTTTGAAATTCAAGTAGTTTGGGTAGTTATGCAACTAACTCCTTCAGTTGTAACTACTTTGTCTTCGACCCTAACTCTTCATTAAGCATATAAAAAGAGGTAGGGAGGAATTGGGACTCTCTTTTCTCACACCTTTGCCCTATAAGCTTTCTCCTTGTGTTGCAAAGCTTGGAGGCTAAGTTCCTTGGAGAAGAGAAGCAGCAGAACCAGATCAAGGTTTCGTGAGGTGCCGAACTTGAAGAGAAGCTATACTTGTACTTGTTTTCAAGACTAATAAAGATGTGATGTCCTTCTTCTTCCCAAATCAATGTGTCTTGTATATTGAATCTTTGATTGTGATTATATGATGTTATATATTAGATTATGTTTTTATGTTTCATTGAATATAATCTCTTTTCATATAGTCTATTTGTTTTGAGGAAGGTATAATTCGTTTTGCAGGTCTGTTGGAGCAAGAGGAGCGAGAGGAGCAAGAGGAGCAAGAGAAGGATTGAAGGGCTGCTTGGATCAACCTTCATTTGTTAAGGTATGAACCATGCTAATATTTGAATCTTGTTTATATTTACTTGGAGAACCATTTGCATACACCTTTAAACCCCAGTATGTTGATGGCCTCTTAAAACCTAGCCATAGGATACTTTCCTTTACAATAGTGAAGTAGAGTAAGCTACCCACTAGTTTCCTGTAGAGTGTGATATCCACCATTGGGGAATTGCCAAATTCATGCAACTTAATTCCATAAAGAAAGAGAGACTTGGCTTCCTTACACTCACCCATATTAAACTTCGTTAGCAGGTCTGAAGCACACTGTAGCTAACTCATCATGATGCCCTTACCATTTTGCTCAATTTCTAAGCCCAAAAATTGCCTTAGCAATCCTAGGTCTGTCATAGCAAATTCACTGTGCAAAGAGTTATTAATTTGGCCAATTGAATTGGTGCAACAACCTGTAATAAGAAGATCCTCAACATAAAGAACAATGACCTGCAAGTTAACATCATTTTGTTGCAAATACACATTAGGGTCTGATTTGCATCTTGTGAAGCCAATTGAAAGCAAGAAAGCATCCACTTTGGCATACCAAGCCCCGGGGGCTTGCTTGAGTCCATACAATGATTTTTTCAGCTTGCATACCAATGAAGAATCCTCTTGGAAACATTCAAGCTGCTGCATATAGATCTCCTCCTATAGTTCACCATTCAAGAAAGCACTCTTTACATCCATGTGGTGAACCTCCCAACACTTACTAGCTACTAGCGCAAGAACTAGTCTAATTGAGTCCATGTTTGCAACCAGTGCAAAGGTCTCTCTATAATCAAGTCCATGGACCTGAGAATAGCCCTTAGCCACTAACCTAGCCTTGTGTTTTATATCAAAACCATCATCAGTAAGTTTGGTCCGGTAGACCCATTTACATTGAACAACTTTCCTCTTGGGAGGAAGGGGAACCAATTCCCATGTATTGTTCTCTTGGAGGGACTGAACCTCATCTTCCATTGTTGACTTCCATATTGGGTTTGTACAAGCTTGCTGATATGTCTGTGGGTCAGAACGGATTAGCATGTAACAGTGCTCAGCAAGGGAACTATCACTAGCAAGTGAATCCTTACTAGTTTGTGATCTAATTCTCCTAGGCTCTTGAGAATTGCCTGCCAATTCTTTGGCTTCTTGAACAATTTTTTCATCCCATTTGGGCCTAGATGGTGAGTCATCTACAACAATATCATATTCAGCAACATTCATATCATAATTATAAGAAAAAGCAGAGCATGTGTCATCACTTACATCTTCGAATGGTTGAGGAGAGGAGCAATCCCCCGGTGTAAGTTCATAGTATGGAATTGGCTCTTCTTCGAATTTGACACTTCTTTCAACAAAATTTTTTCCAGTAGATGTGTCAAAGAGCTTGTACCCTTTGGTGTCTTCACCATATCCAACCATGATACACTCCTTGCTTTGTGGCTGCAAGGCTTTCCTCTTCTCTGAAGGTATTCTTGCCCATGCTTTTGTACCGAATATCCTGAAATTTGAGACATTTGGTTTTTCACCAAACCATGCCTCGTAGGGTGTCATCCCTTTCACTGATTTATGGAAGGCTCTATTCTGAATGTGAGCAGAATAGCTGATGGCTTCATCCCATAGCTTGGGATTAAGTTCCCTCACTTCTATCATGCAAGTTTCCATCTCTTTGAGAGATCTATTCTTTCTCTCTGCCACACCATTTTGTTGTGGTGTGTAGGGAGTTGAGTATTGCATTTGGATGCCACACTCCTCACAAAGTTGTTGTAGATTCTTATTCACATATTCCTTTCCATTATCAGTCCTAAGGACTTTGATTTTCTTCCCACTCTGATTCTCTACTAATGCTTTCCAAACTTTGAGTTGCTCAAACACCTCAGATTTTAATTTCAAAAAATACACCTAGAAAAATATAGAGTAGTCCTTTTCTTTGGGTGGATTCGTAGCTCCCTCATTGGATTTGGGTTTTTCTGATTTCTTCTTGTCTGGAAACTTCAAATTCTTGGACTTGGGTTTACCCTTTGCTGAATTCAAAACCCCCACTGCTAGTGCTTGATCTTTGGTCTTGATGGAACCCATTTGAACCAATTTGTCCTGCTCTTGAGTGAGTGACTCCATGAAACTTTCCAGACTTGGCATTTTCTAGTTTCAAAGGCTGAGTTTGCCTGAGTGAAATGTGCTCACAAAGACTGAGAACTTTGGCCCCAACTTTGAAAGTATAGACAAGATCACTTGATCTTCCTTCTTCTCAATACCACATTGTTTAAACTGCAATACAAGTGATTTAAACTTGGTGAAGAAATCCTAGATTGTGTCATAGTGCACTAGGCTCAATCTTATCAGCTCATTCTCAAGCTGGTGACCACGTAGCTCATCAGTTTTTCCAAATAGAGACTCAAATTTCTCCCAAAACTCCTTTGATGATGTCAAACTATTAATATGGAACAACAACTCTCTTGAGATGCACAGACACAACAAACCATATGCTTCATCCAATTTGTTAAAAAACTTGGCTTTTTCCATAGCAGAATTTGCTTCCACTTCAGTGCCCATAGTAACTTTGAAAATCCCCTTGGCTCTCAATTGAATCACCATCTCTGCGTTCCATTCAAAGAAGTTTAAAGGTGTTAGCATGATGTGGGTAGCCTCCATTACTTCCTGCACTAATGGTGGTGAAATTGCTAACTGGGTTACACTTAGCTATTTGATTTTATCTGGAATTCACTAACAAAGCAGCTCAAATCCACTAAGAATTTGGTCTACAACTCAAAAATATCCAACCTGCTCTGATACCATGTGATAAATTCAAACCATAAATTGAGTAATTAAAACCATAGGAGAATATAGGAGCATTAGTGAGGTTCACAAATCAAATTTGGGTGCAAGATTCAGCAAAAACCATCAAATTACAGTTAAATTACACACAATGATAGTTGGAAACAAGATAATTTGGACTGTGTGACTCTGCAATTATTATTAATATGTTTATAAATACATCATGAGTGATTCAAATGGCTTTGGAAGCCAATTGTGAGAAAAAATCCTAAAATTGCCAAATTAGCATCAAACCCCCCTAGGTGGGCCAATCTTGTCCCAAATATCTCCAAATGGCCACAAATTTCTAACGTGGCATGGATGATGTGTTCTGGGTCAATGATTACACCTTGGAAAGGGTGGGTGTGTAAAACTGGATGGTTTAGACTCTCAATGCAACATTAATTGCACCAAATCAAGCCAAATTTGGGCAAAATCCCACTCTAGCGCCCCAAGTCAACTTGCCTGTCCACATTCAATGAATGGGAGCACACCAACAATGATGGTTGTGCATATGTGTCTGGATGACTATGTTGGAGTACCCATGTGGGTCATATAACCTCAACTTGACATGGCATATGTCCACCTAAGCACCCCTAGTCCACCTCATAGTGTATTAAAGCTTAAAAAAGAAATAAAATTGACTAATTAGTGTAAATAAGGTACTAATGATGGATTACTATTCTAACAATTATCGTCAACAAAAATATCACATTTAGAAGGACGAGCACACTTATTTACTTGCATCCTCTTCTCTGAACTCCCCTCCTTTAATCACGTGTAATGCTTTTGTGTGCTTAGTTAGTCTACATAAGCACTTGTCTCTCTACCTTGTGCACCCTCTCAAGCCTAACACACCCTCTCATGACCTTCCCTCTAATATGACAAAGCCTCTTCAATATTTTGAGGATGTGTTTGCTACTCCTAACGAGATTCTCCCACTGTACCCTATTCAATAATCTATTGATCTTATTCAGAGTGCTACCTTGCCAAATGATCCCTCTTATTGATTGGAACCTAATGAAGCCCAAGAAATTGCGAATGCCAACTCTTGAAATTGTTGAATTTTGGCCATATCCAACCCATCTCATCCCCCTGTTCCTCGCTTTCTTTTATCATCCCCAAAAATGAATTTGAGGAATGTTGCCTTGTTCCAGATTATCATGCTATCAATGAAGCTACTGTCAAAAATCAATATCAACTACCACGCATCGATGATCTCTTGGATCATTTTGAAGGGTTCTTGTTTCTTTAATAAAATGGATATGACCGCGTGATATCATCAAGTCCGTAAGAATACTGTTAGTTTTTCAACATTAAGCTAGCATTATGTTAGGATCTTTACTGAGAGAATAACAAGTACATCAATCAAACACAAGAGACAATGAACACAGTGTTTTTGATCAGGGAAACCATAAATGGAGAAAACCCCGCAACTTCCTTAGAGATAGAATCAGCACAAGATGTAAAACCCCAAAACAGTAAGATGCACTCCCGATAGCAGTAGTCTTCTTCTTGTCTAGTCCCAGTGTATTTCCTTCCTCAACTATGTGCTACACATGAGTGAGTGAGTGATGTGTGTGATAAATAGAGAGGCTCACTCTCTATTTATATTCTTTCGTTCACTTGAAGTGCACTCAATCATGTCGGCCTCACTTAACAATTACTTACTAGAGCCGACATCTCTAGGAGTGTCTAATAACCCTAGTGCCCCAGAATTGCGGGGACTTTAACTCTTACACAATCGGAGAGTTACCCACTATGACTTGACATGACTTGTTTACATTATTGATCCTCCCGATCGGAACATCGAGGCATGACAACATGACTTAAATACATAATAGATACATCCCAGAATAAACATCGGGTTTACAATACATAATATACATAAATGAATACATTCCGAAGTTACAAATACATCAACACTCCCTCTTAACTAGGAAGGTATTCTTTCAACATAATTTTCAGCACTGGTCTTCTTCTCTGTATCAACTGGATAATCTCGTCATCTACATCTCGAGTCTTCTGAGTCTTCAAGTCATCTTCATCTTCAAGTCATCGTCATCCTTCAAATCTGGATCATCTCTCGATCTAGATCATCATCACTGGATCTGGATCATCTCTCGATCTGGATCAACTTCTCTGGACTAGATCTGGATCATCACTCGATCTGGATCTGGATCTGGAACATCTCTTGATCTGGATCATCACTGCTGGATCTGGATCATCACTCGATCTGGATCTCTCAGATTCATCATAACTGGATCTGGATCATAGCTCGATCTGGATCTCACCTGGTCATCATCATGTGTGTGTCATCTCGTCATAGGAAGTTATACAGAGCCAGCCTTCTTTCATGCTGGGTGTATGCCTACCTCCTTATAGGTCTTTGGTAGCCCTTATATCTGACCTACTCGTCAGAATGGCCAGCACTCACATCTGACATGGGAGGAACCTAATCCTTTAGCCATGAACAGAATGGCTCTGCCCTTACATCTGACCTGCTCATCAGAATGGCGGTAGCCCTTACATCTGTCCTACTCAACAGAATGGCCAGCACTCACATCTGACCTCCTTGTCAGAATGGCTCTGCACTTACATCTTACCTGCTCGTCAGAATGGCGGTAACCCTTACATCTGTCCTACTCGAAAGAATGGCCAACACTCACATCTGACCTCCTCGTCATAATGGCTCTGCACTTACATCTGACCTGCTCGTCAGAATGGCGGTAGCCCTTACATCTGTCCTACTCGACAGAATGGCCAGCACTCACATCTGACCTCCTCATCAGAATGGCTCTGCACTTACATCTGACCTACTCATTAGAATGGTGGTAGCCCTTACATCTTTCCTACTCGAACGAATGGCCAGCACTAACATCTGACCTCCTCGTCAGAATGGCTCTGCACTTACATCTGACCTGCTCGTCAGAATGGCGGTAGCTCTTACATCTGTCCTACTCGATAGAATGGCCAGCACTCACATCTGACCTCCTCGTTAGAATGGCTCTACACTTACATCTGACCTACTCATCAGAATGGCGGTAGCCCTTACATCTGTCCTACTTGACAGAATGGCCAGCACTCATATCTGACATGGAAGGAACTAAGCCCTTTAGCCATGAACAGAATGGCTCAGCCCTTACATCTGACCATGGAAGGAACCAATCCTCTCACCATGTCAGAATGGCTATGGGCTCATCACTTTCTCTTGGAGGAAACCTCGATCTGGAGAACACCAAGCTTCTCCCTGAAGTACTCGAACTTTAGCCTATCCAATGGCTTCGTCAATACATCAGCTATCTGTTCCTCCGTCGCAACATATTGGAGCTTCACTGCTCCCCTCTGCACCATATCCCTGATATAGTGATACTTGATCTCGATATGCTTTGACTTGTCATGGAACACTGGATTCTCTAACAACTTCACGCAACTCTGATTGTCACAATGTATACAAGTAGCATCCATCTGGAGATCAAATATATCGGACAGTAGCTTCCGCAGCCATACTGCCTCACAACTAGCTGAACAAGCTGCGACATACTCTGCTTTAGCTGTACTCAGTGCCACACAGGATTGCTTCCTGCTAAACCAAGAGATCACACGTGATCCCATACTGAAGCAACATCCTGAAGTACTCTTCCTATAAATGGCATTTCCTGCCCAATCTGAATCAACATAACCCTCTAGGTTAATCTTCTGATTCGCATCATACTTGAGCCCATAATCAACTGTACCCTTCAGGTACCTCAGAATATGCTTTGCAGCTATCAAGTGAACACTTCTCGGATCTGTCAAGTACTGGCTCAAGGTGTTCATAGCAAAGCAAATGTCTAGTCTCGTGTTTGTCAGGTACATCAATGACCCAATCATCTGACAATACATCGTAGCATCAACCGACTCTGATGAAGCATCACTCAATAGCTTCAGGTTCGATGCCATAGGTGTGGCCATAGCCTTGCAGTCCATCATCCCAAACCTCTTTAGGATCTCTACTACATACTTCCCTTATCCAAGGAAGATTCCATCTGTACTCTGCCACACCTCCATACCTAGAAAGTAATGCATCATCCCCAAGTCCTTCATTTCGAACTCAGCAGCAAGCTTTCTCTTAGTATTAGCAATCAACCCATCTGTTCCTGCCACAAATAGATCATCTACACATAGTAGAAGCATCACTGGGTTGTCATCTTCAACCTTGTAGTAAAGGTTGGAATATGCTTTACTCTTGGTAAAGCCCAAACTGGATAGAAAGCTGTCAATTCTGCCGTACCAGGTCCTGGGTGCATGTTTCAAACCATACAGGGATTTCTTCAATCTGCATACATGAGACTCTCTGTCATGTGTCTCAAAACCGAGTGGCTATTATACATACACTTCTTCTTCTACTACACCATTCAGGAAATCAGTCTTGACATCCATCTGGTGTATCTTCCATTTCATCACTGCAGCCAGAGCAAGTACTGATCTGATGGAAGTGTATCTGGCTACAGGTGCAAAGGTCTCTTCATAGTCTACTCCCTCTTTCTGAGAGAAACCTCGAGCTACAAATCTTGCCTTATACTTTTCAATGCTACCATGTGCAGCATGCTTGATCTTGTAGATCCATTTGGAAGTTACCACTGACTTCCTTTCTAGTCTTGGGACAACATCCCAAACATCATTCTTCATGATCGATGGATACTCTTCGATCATAGCATCCTTCCATTCTTTCTGTTCTGCCGCTTCTTCATAGCTGGAAGGTTCTTTATCAATGAAATCACATAGTAAAGCTAAATACCCAGAATTGGATCTGGTCCTCTTTCTTTCTTTGTGATTCTCTTCTGGAGCCCCATATCTTTCCACACCTTGGATAAGTTCTCGTACCGAAGCATGTTTCCTCTTACGAGGATTATTCTCTAGAGGTGGATCTACAGGTCTTTGTGGTTCTTCAAATTCTTGATCTTCTTCATTCATGGTTGTATCATGAATTTTGGGTGCTTATGCTTCTTCAGGTTCTTCAGCAGGTCTCTTTCTGGATTTGTTGTAAGTTGTGTCTTCATCAAATGTTACGTCCCTGCTGATGTCAATCTTCCTATATCCTGGGAAATATATTTTGTAAGCCTTCGAGCTTTCAGAGTATCCCACAAATATTCCCTTCTTTCCTTAAGGATCTAATTTAGTCCTCTTCTCTTTTGGAATGTGGATGTACACAGGACAGCCGAATATTCTAATATGGCTGACTTCTGGTTTCTTGCCGGAGAAGACTTCTTCAGGAGTCTTGTTCTCGAGTACTCTATGTGGAGTACGGTTCTATACATACACCGCTGTTCTAGCAGCTTCTGCCCAAAGATGCATAGGAAGGTCTTGATCATGAAGCATTGCTTTTGTAGCCTCCATGATAGTTCTATTCTTCCATTCTGCAACCCCATTCTGTTGTGGATTATAAGGAGTGGACAACTCCCTCTTAATCCCTGATTCTTTGCATAGCTCTTTGAATTCATTTGAAGTGAATTCTCCAACATTATCTGATCAAATGGTCTTGATCTTCTTTTCAGTATGGTTTTCTATCAAGGCTTTGAATTCTTTAAACTTGCTGAATACCTCATCTTTGTTCTTCATAAAGTAAACCCATGTCTTCCTAGAAAAGTCATCAATAAAAGAAACATAATATGCATACCCGCTTAGAGAGTTTGATGACATAGGACCACATACATAGGAGTGGATGATTTCCAAGATTCCTTTTGCTTTGCTTTCATTGCTTGGAAATGTCTTCTTTGTATTCTTTCCTTTCGCACATCCTTTGCAGACCCCATCATGTTTGGCTTGAAATTATGGAAGACCTTCAACAGCTTTGCTTGCAACAGGTAGTGCTCTGTAATGCACATGTGCAAGCCTTCTATGCCAAAGCTCATTTAGCTCTACTGTGTCATGGACCAAGGCTTGTTCTGGATGGCCCTTCAGTTTGTATAATCCTCCTTCTTGTTCTCCAATTACTACCGCATCATCGATAGTCTTTCATTTTGGCCACATGATGACTTAACCATCTATGAATGCAACCCACATTCCTTTTGCATCTAATGCTGATATGGAGAGAAGGTTCTTCTTGAGTCCTGGCACAAACAATACTTCTTTCATTGTTAGAGATTTTCCAGACTCTAACTTATATGAAGATTCCCCACTACCTTTTATTGGATATTGGTAGTCATCTCCTAGCTTTACCTTGTGAGGTGATTCATGCTCTGACAGTCTTACAAAGGATTCCTTGAATCCAGTCCTATGTTTAGAAGCCCCATTGTCTATAAGCCAATCATCACTTCCATGATTAATGTTACCTGTGAGAGCTGATATTAGAACATATTCATCCTCGCTTGAAGAATCTTCACTTTTATATCTGGATCTCTTTCTGGATGGTTCATCATCCTCTGCAGCATGAGCATGATGTATTATTTTGCTGTTCTTCTTTACTATCTTCTGTTTGTTAGAACAATTCCTTGCATAGTGCCCTGCTTCATCACAATTATAGCATATGATCCTAGATATATCTCTATTATCTTTGTGAAAGTGCTTACGTCTAGAACCATGAGATTTTCTCTTACTTGACTTGGAGTGAGACTTGGAGCGTACTGTAAGAGCTTGGTCTTCACTTCCCATCTTATCTTCTTGAGATGCTATCCGAGCTTCTTCTTGAGAGCACTCTTCCCATAGTCTACTAAACTTGACTAACTTCTTCCTAGCACAGATTCCTTGGATGAAAGAATCCCATGACCTAGGAATGCCATTCAATGTAGTCATTACAATCTCTGCATTTTCCACTTCTTCATCAACTGCTTCTAGTTGCTCTTTGATTTGAGAAACTCTCGTGAAGTAAGATTGGATTGTTTCTGCATTTTGAATCTTCACATTCTTCAGTTGGTTTCTCAGGGTCATCTTCCGATTGATGTTCTTTCCTTCAAACAATTTGGTTAGGGCATCAAACATAGCTTTAGGTGTCTTGAGAGAGGACACCTGTGGGATAAGGTGATCCTTAATAGAATCAGCAATGATCCTCTTTTCCATAACCAACTTATTCTTATGTAAGGCCTTTGACTCATCTCCCTTTGGAACTGGAACCTCGTCATGGATGTAGGAGTCTAATTCATTTTCTTCCAGGACCAAGGAGATCCTATACTTCCAAGCTCGGAAGTTTTCAGCTCCCTCAAGCTTTTCATCAAGCTTGGTATGATGAGACATCTTAAATGAGAACCTCAAATGGAAATGGATAATACTTTTAGATCTTACCAGGTTCAAGATGTCGGATCTGAGACTTGAGCTAAAATCCTGCAGAGGTGGTTCAGGAGCAAATTAGGGTTTTGATTTTCTAGAGTTATGTCCACCCAGATGCCTTGAAATTTGTCCCTAACTTCGATTTTGGAGAGGAGATCACTCCAGGCCTGGGCTCACTGAAAAATTCCTCTTCTGTGAAAAGCCCTAATTTCCAACAGCAGTGACAGGTCCAAAACTGATAAACCTCAGAATTGGATTATGTTTCAACAGAAAGATGCGCCCTAAGGAGGAGAGTTGTTCCACCTTACTTTTGTTGAAAATATGTGGAGGAAGATCCATAAAATAGGAAGCCCTAGTTCTCGCAGCTGCACAATGTCTTCTTCTTAGGTTAGCTTTGCTACCATGTTAGTTTTTCAACATTAAGCTAGCATTATGTTAGGATCTTTACTGAGAGAATAACAAATATAGCAATCAAACACAAGAGACAATGAACACATTGTTTTTGATCGGGGAAACCATAAATGGAGAAAACCCCGCAACTTCCTCAGAGATAGAATCAACACAAGATGTAAAACCCCAAAACAGTAAGATGCACTCCCAACAGCAGTAGTCTTCTTCTTTTCTAGTCCCAGTGTATTTCCTTCCTCAACTATGCGCTACACATGAGTGAGTGAGTGATGTGTGTGATAAATAGAGAGGATCACTCTCTATTTATATTCTTTCGTTCACTTGAAGTGCACTCAATCATGTCGGCCTCACTTAACAATTACTTACTAGAGCCGGCATCTCTAGGAGTGTCTAATAACCCTAGTGCCCAGGAACTGCGGGGACTTTAACTCTTACACAATCAGAGAGTTACCCACTATGACTTGACATGACTTGTTTACATTATTGATCCTCTCGATCAGAACATCGGGGCAAGACAACATGACTCAAATACATAATAGATACATCCCGGAATAAACATCGGGTTACAATACATAAGATACATAAATGAATACATTCCGAAGTTACAAATAAATCAACAAATACTACTAAAACCTAGAATACAACCTTTAAGACCAAATTTGGTCTCTTTAAAGACACCAAATTAGCTTAAAGACACCAAATTAGTTGTGATGAATAAAGACATCAAATTAGCTTAGAAGTTGGATTTTGTTTACAAGGTGTTCTAGTGCAAAAGTACATGACAAATATAAAGTGAATACAAAATCATCTAGATAATTTTATTAAGTCAAATATAAACCATTTAATCAGTAATTTAAATGTTTGTATAGTTTAATTAAATATTCGCCAAAATTTTACAAGATTTTATATTTCTATGAAAGATTCACTAAACTTTTTACAATGTTTTATAATTTTGTGAAATATTCGCCAAGATGTTACAATATTTTATAATTATATGAAAGATTCGCCTAAATTTTACAAGATTTTATAATTCCATGAAAGATTTGTTGAAAAATTATATATACATATTATATTATCAATAAAATAGCCTTCACACTTTCTCATGCATCATGGGGATACAACCATTTATTATACATATAAATTTAGGTGAGGTTCTTAAAATTTTCCCTGGATAACTCGCAGATGTGCCAAGAAGTATGGATTTCAATTAAATGAACAAATCTATTTACTATAAGATATTACAAAGGTTCAACTAGAATGAACATTGATTGTTACAACAAACATGTGCATGAGGGAATGCTTCATCCTATATGCTACACACACTCACTCTCTACAAGACATGCAGGTCTCACACCACACAACTATCTACAAATCTTGGCTCTTTCTCTGTGTACCTTATCAAAGATTTAATGCTCTCAAAAAATGGCCCTCTCTTTCTTAATAGGCTTTGATATTTATACAGTCGCTTGACGCTCAGTCCTTGTTTCCTTCCTTCAAAAGTTTCTATGACCCCTAGGCACCACCATGGATGCAATAAATACACTTTGGTACTCTTCTACAGGATTTTCCACCTGTGATCCTTCAACAATCACCATAACTACTCTACAAGCACTCCAGCAACCCCACCGCTCAGCTTTTTTCAAGCTTCGGTTCAGAGTTGGTCCATCACCTAACATATTCAGTCGGCTTTAATTCTCAACTTCTCCTTAAGTTTTGGTTAGAATGTTGTCGTCCACCAAATTAGAGGAAATTTCAACTCAAAATGGGCCTCCTAAAAAAATAATTAAATAATAGTTAAAATAATAAAATAATATTTATTAATTTTGGAGGAAGAAAAGAGAAAAACTATTTGTTTATTCATATTTTCGACATATCTCCCTATGTTTTTACTCAAATTTCGATTGGGAGGGATCCCTGGATGCAAAATTAAATTCCGCATCCATTGAGTGTCCACTCGGAATACTTTTAACGGACCCTGCTACCACAAAAACACGAAATACCTGAAAAGCTTAATGATGATGAATTTAATTTCGCATCTAGAGAGCTCTCTCGATCAAAATTTGATTAAAATCACAGGGAGATATGTTGAAAATACGAACAAAAAAAGTATTTTTTTTTATGATACCTATCCCCAAATTTATATTAAAAAACTATTTAAGACCTACAAGGTATTTCAAAATTAAAGCAATTTTATTGGCTAACACATGATGAGATGGAATTTGAATTAGTTTTAAAAGGCCCATTTTGAGCTGATATTTCCTCTAATATTCACTCAGTCCCATCGATCGTCAAGCACTTACACTCGGTACCATTCTGCCCCCATGTTCCTTTCCCCATCGACATTCTTTCCATTGACGAGTCGTCCATTGACCTTTGACTATGTTCCAGTCAAAATATTGACTTAAGTTTTCGTAAGTCTTCACATCGTTGACCATTTCACAATGGTCAAAACCTTTAACCGTTCCTCTCCTCTATCGATTGTCTTCCCATCTAATGGATTTCATTAACCAACCTATGGGAAATTCAGTCGCCTACCTCCAACTATTTTGGTTGGGCCTCGATGCCCCTACATTAAGCTCCCAGGGTTGAAAATAAGTCTACTCATGAATCTGCAATCAATTGAGCTCTTCTTCCAAAATCCATGTCGCCTCTTCCAAGTCCTTGTTCACCCTTCGAACCAAATATTCTTTCTTCATTTGGTTCCTCATATTCCTAACTTATCTCTCATCGAGCACTTATGCGACTTCATCCTTCAAATGAAATGGCATTTGTCTTAGCAAGTTGTTTATCTCTTGTACGCCACTTGTTGACCCTCCTTCAAACTTGGATAGGTCGAAAACATTAAACATCGACGATATACCCATGCCTTTAGGAAACTCAAACACATAATAATTGTCCGATATTTTTCTTAGAATCTTACATAGACCAATCTTCTTTAGCTTCAGCTTATCATATGTTCCTCGTGGGAACCTTTCTTTCGTTGGGTGTGAACATACTAAATCACTGTCTATAAATGTTTGCAGTCATCTCCTCCTGTTGTCTCTTAACTTGTATGCCTCATTACTTTTCTCAAGCTGATTTCTCACATGGTCATGCACTTATTTCATATTCTCAACAAATGACTCCACATACGCACTCTTCTTTACTCCCATCGGCATGTCAACTAACTCTATTAATCCATGCATACTTATTCCTTGCATAATCTGGAATGGACTCAATCTCGTCAAATGGTTCACTGAATTATTGTATACGAATTATTCTTATGCCAACACGTTCTCCCACTTCTTTGGTTGGTCAGCACTCAAAATCCTTAGCAGGTTTCCTAAGCTCATGCTCATGACTTTAGTCGACCCATCAGTCTGTAGATGATATGTATAATTGAACTGCAACTTTGTGTAAAGATTCTTCCATAAGGTCCTCCAGAAATGTCCCATGAACTTGGTATCTTTATCTGAAGTAATTCTCTTTGACAACCCATGCAACCTTACAATCTCATTAAAGAATAATGCAACAATTGTTGTGGCATCACTTGTCTTCCGACATGGAATAAAGTGGTCCCTCTTTGAAAACCTGTCAAGTACCACAAGTATGGATTCGTTCCCTTGTTGTTTCCTTAGTAATCCCAGCACAAAATCCATGCTAATGTCCTCCCATGGTATAGTCAGTATGGGAAATGGTGTATACAGTCCCTTGTTTCAACTTCACTCCAATGTTGAACCCACTTCTTTACATCCGTTGACATTCCTAGCCATTAGTATTTCTCCATGACCAATTATTTGGTCTTATAGATGCCAAAGTGTCCTCCTAATCCTCCACTATGCAACTCCCTGATCAGATTATCCTGCATTGATCCTCTCGATATGCTTAATCGATTCCCCTTTAACAAGTATCCCTCTTGGATGTAGTCCAAGTATGGCATTATGTTGACATTGCATGGTTCCTTCGGTGCTTTCCACGCATCGACAAAATCCACGTTGACTTCATAGTCAGTCTTCATTGACTCTAACCCCTTCAAGTCCACAACACTCGTTCCCAACAATGCGACTCTTCGAATCAATGTGTCATCTATTTTGTTTGCTACACTACCTTGTGCTTCAATAAAAAGGTATAATTTTGCATGAACTTAACCTGCTTCATATGCCTTTGGTTTAGTTTCGCCTGAGTGTTCAAATATATCAAAGCTTGATGGTTGGTATACAACACAAATTCCTTCGGAAATAAGTAGTTCCTCCATTTATTTAGTGCTTGGATTATTGTATAGAACTCTTGGTCATAGATCATATATTTTTTCTAGGTTTCATCTAGCTTCTCATGAAAGAATGCAATTAGTTGACCCTCCTCGCTCAACACAACTCCAATTTCAACTCCACTTCCATCACAATTGACTTGAAATACTTTTTCAAAGTATGGAAGATCCAATACTGGGTTCTCCATCACCTTCTCAAAAGGTCGTTGGGAAAATTCCATCCACTTGAAATCTCCCTTCTTCATGCACGTTGTCAATGGCACACATACTCGACTGAGATATTGGATGAACTTGTGGTAGAAGCTAGAAAGTCCACGGAAACTTCTTACCTCAGCGACATTCGTTGGCTTAGGCTACTTTAGAATTATCTTCACATTCTTGAGGTCCATATTCAGTCCTTGTATGGAAATCACCAATCCTAGATATACCAACTCTTTCTGCATGAAGGAACACTTCTATGAGTTCACCAACAACTGTTCCTAATTCAACCTTTACAAGACTTGTCTAATTTGTGACAGATGATATTCTCTTGTCCAAATGAATATTAATATGTCTTCAAGATATACCACGACGAATTTGTCCAAAAAAGAATTTAGCACTTGATTCATCAATCTCATGAACATGCTAGGTACATTGGTTAGCCCAAATGGCATAATCAACCATTCCTACAGTCCCTCCTTTGTCTTGAAGGTTGTCTTGCATTCATCACCTTCCCTTATATCTAGATCTGGTGTATCCACTCTTTAGGTTGATCTTGGTGAAGTATGTCACTCCACTCAAATAGACTATAAAGTCATCCATCCTCAGCAATGGAAACCTACGATTGATTGTGATCCTATTTATATACCTTGATTTAGTACACATTCTCCACTCTCCTCCCTTCTTGGGTGCTAGTATAGTTGGTACAACACATGAAATCAAGTTGTCTCTGATCAATCCTCTGTCTAATAACTCCTGGACTTCTCAATTTAACTTTGTTTTCTTTATTGATGTCATTCTATACGACGCCTTGTTCGACATACTCGACCCTAGAATCAAGTTGATCTAGTGTTATGTATTCCTCGTTAGCGACATGCAGTTGACATCTTATCGACCATTATTCCCTTGAACTCCAACATTACTTCCTCGATGTCTGTTAGAGTCTTCTTAGTTGGTCGATAAACTCTTGGCCCTTTCAGAATCACTGCAAAGCAATAATGTTGTGTTTCTTCCTCCTTTAGGAACTCCTTCGTTGAACACATCAACACTTGCTTCTCCCAATATCCATTTTCGTTTCCTTGGTCGTTCAGCTCTTCAACCAAAGGAATCAGTCAAAAGATTCTTCTATCCTGCTTCATTGTCACTGTGTTCTAATGGCCATCATAGAACATCTTATAGTCTTATTTCTATGGTCGACACAATAATAGGTGGCAAGATTCCATCGAAATAACATCACATAATACAGTATCATGCAATCCTCCAATCTTGAATTGGATCAGGCATTGTTGTGTCACCATCACATGATGACCCTTCTGCAACTATGACACATTATATGAATTTGTGTTTGGTTGGAATTCTAACCCCAAATTATGGATTACCTTTGTTGGGACCATATTTTTCATGTTTCCTCCATCAACTATGGTCATACAAAATCTGTCCTGAATATTCACCCTTGTTTTCAAGATTTCCTTCTTTGTGGCGGTTCCTCTACCTCATGTCACATCAATTGCAACAATGTCTATTTTTTCTTTGGGTTTCGACCTCTCTCCAATGCTACTTCTCTTGACTTGTCCTTTGTAGTCAAACCAACTTTGTCATCTCCTTGAATTCTTGCTTCATGTCAACTTATGGTATGCAAATTTTATGGGCACTCATATGCCTTGTGTCCCAGCTCCTAACACTTATAGCATATGACTTTCAAATCATCTTCACGTCCCCCTCTTAAGATCCTCTTTGACCACTGTTGCCTTGACCTCTGGGGGTTTTCAATTCCCTGTTGGTATTCAGAAGTGTCAACCTTGATCGTACTTTTTCTCGTTGATCATCTAGACTTTATTTTCTCTTCACCCAGCTATTATGTCCTCTAGAAGTGAAATATTTATTACTTCGAGTAGCCGAGTCCCCCCTACTCATTGATGTCTTTTTTAACAACTTCTCTTCTTCCTTCAACGCTAGGCTTCACGGACAATCCTAAACTTAGATAGGCTCAACTTGTCTTGTATGGCATACTTCAGTATGTTTACGTACCTGGCGACTTCCTCTTCTTTGATCCAAAAATGACAGCCCGATCTACTCACACTTGAATCCATGTCATTCCTTAAACAATTAACTTGTAGAAAGGATTCAATAACAAGCTTTAAAAAAAGGCTTAAAGAACTGAAAACATGAACAAACACAAGAGATGTAAACCATAAGAATGAAGGCACCATATGATAACAAAGTTATTCATTGATGGATTATTTCTCCAGGTACATCTCCAATGAGAACCAATATTATTAGTCTTCAACAAAATGCTTGAACAGGGACAAAATTCCTTCTTCAAAACTACTACAAAGAGACTTAGGCTCCAATAGTGAAGTCCTAGCACTCTCCAAAATATCCCAAGAATGGCTAAAAATCCTTTTACAAAATGAGTAAATCTTACAAAGCCTTCAAAGAAACTTTGACACCATATCACCAAAAACTTCAATACCTGACATCGTCAAATTACATTAGCTTATATAACTAAGGTTACATAACGCATCACCACATTACATGAGATTTGATCCCAACTAATTAAGATAAAGATCCATTCAAAAATAGAGAAAATATATGCAAATTTCCTTAAAATACATTTTTGTTTTAAAAACAATAAACAAATCCAAAAATATAATATATATGGTTAAAAAAACCCTACAATAAATTGAATTTGTTTTAAATTTAGGGCAAAGGGAGGCACTCCCTTTTTTGGGATTAAAATGTGATCCAAGTTCATTTAAATATATTATATATCAATTCCCATGACATGTGGCACCATTGTTGTATTGGCTTAGGCATTGGCATTGGGGGAGAGGATGTCATGGACCTCTCCCCAAATTACAGTTTTGTTTGAAAATTGTCCTTGGAGACCCAAGCTAAACTAAATTATACAAATTATTTTGTAAGTGCCTTAATTTTACAAATGTGCAAATATTATAAATGTATAATAGCCTAATAAAAAAGTTACATATATGAGAAGTGATATTAAATAATAGAGTATTATTACATTTAATTTTAAAATTTACATTAACATTAGGGTCTGTGCAAAAAGTTGAGGGTCTCTTTTGGCGCGTTAGATGCAATACAAAACTGGAAAAACAGACATCCATCAACTTGCATGCATATTTTGAGACACTTACACAATGAATCTTATGATCAGTTAAAAACAAGAAATGTAGGAAATTGAATGACCTTTCCAAATATATAATTTTTTTCTATTGAAAATGTTGTTAACTATATAAAGTTAGATATTTTTTAACGGGCACTTTTTATTTTTGGGACAAATTATAAGGTATATGTTTTTTTGGGTGCAGCGTCTGAGTGTCTAAATGATGGAATAAACTTACGAAAACCGGTATACATGTAGAGAACATATAGGACTAGTGCACGACTATTTTTCCAATAATAAAGATAATATTTTTAATTTTTTTTTTAATTATCTAAGAGATCAAACCTCGAAAATGGTACGTCAATTGTGGGTGCAACGTTTGAATGTCTTAATGCAGTTATTTGGAACTAGTTTTTTATAGCATGTAGAGGTTGGTGTTCTTTAGTGCACCATACAGTTTTCTTTTAAATGGTTGAGAAACGAAAGAGATATGGACAAAACACTAACAGTGTGCTTCTTGAGTTGAGGAGTGATGACATAAGATAAATAAGAAAAAATTATGTATTCTTGTTAAAATTTACATATTTAGAATATGCAAAAAAAACCATATATGTTTCTAAAATCTCATAAAAAATGGAGGTGTGCAACATATTCAGACGAACTGCTAAACACGAGCATATTGGAAATTTGGATATAATGCTGAATTAGCCATGGTTTATCATACTCCAAGGCATAGGCATGTTGAATCCGAAGCAAAGTACAAAGCAAACACATAGGTGTAGGAATTCTATGAAAGCATGGGTGGAGGCTTGGCCTTGTCATTTGGTGGGAATTTTTTTTTGAATTTAACCATTACGCGAGCATGCTTTAGTAAAGCAAAACACGTGCGCGATTTAGTAAGGAAAAATGCACGCGCGATTTATAAAATCTAAACGCGTGCGCGTTGTAGTTAACGTCATTTTCATTATTATCATCAACACCATCATCATCATCATCATCATCATCATCATCACCTTCATCATTGCC
>LPNX010978321.1:94430-136930 GCA_001517045.1 Pseudotsuga menziesii | reverse complement strand
CATCGTCATCATCAACATCAACATCATCAACATCATCATCACCATGGTCGTCATCAACATCAACATCATCATCACCATCAACATCATGAACATCAACATCACCTTCCTCATCATCATCATCATCACCTTCATCATCATCATCATCAACATGATCATCATCATCACCATCAACATCATGAACATCATCATCACCATCGTCATCATCATTATCATCATCATCATCATCACCATCATGATAATCATCATCGTCTTCATCACCATCAGTATGGAGGGATGGAGTAAGGGAGAAAAAGGAACATATAGGGGGGGATGCAGAGAGAATGAGGGATGTATATTTAGAAAGAGATAGGGATATGTAGGGATTATTGGGGCTATAGAGAGAAACATTTATATGCATGAAAAGAAGGGAACACTAAAAACATTTGTTTTGTTGCTATCCATAGAAAACATTTGGGAAGTTATGATCTTATTCGTTGCCCTAGCCGTGCACCCACTCTATTAATTGTGCTTAACCATATCGCGTGCGCATTATAATTGAACAAATTGCGTATGCGTTTTTACTCTACATACGCGTGCACATTTTGGGACTATAAAAACAATGAATTGTTTTTGTCCGAGAGCAACTACACTCTGTTTTTATGAATTTATCCCATTATCACGCGTTTTTTTTAGGAGCACGAGCCCACCTGTGAAAATACTCACAATTTACACATTCTCAATCATTCTTTTTGTTATGCAGGTGCAACATTGAGGATATCTTTCATGGTTGGGGAGCACATAGGATAAGATTTCAAGCTTCAATGTCATTTCATTGTGATGGTGGATATACACAATTGTACAAGAAAATTAGCTTGAGGAACAATTTATGATTTAACTTTCATTTGCTCATTATTCAAGAGAACCAAAGGTAAATTTTCCCGTTCATTATTGTTTTGATGGGAAATATGAACAATTGAGAAGGAAGATTGAAGCACCTTGAAGGATCAATAGTTATAAAGCAAGTTAAAGGTTTCAAAGCTTGTAATTGAGGAGCAACAAAAATAAACTATATTGACATTGATCATTGTGGTGATGGGGAATGTACGTAACTAAGGAAGAAAATCAGCAAGGAAGAAGAGACCTCAAGAAGTCATCGAAGAAGAGAAAGAAAAGAAAAGAATAGACATGATGAATCGAAGGCTTTCTTTGGAAACTAATCCAAATCCAATTATAGAGGATACGACAGTTCATCCTATTAATCCAGCACAAGAAAAAAGGAAGCATTCACTAGAGGGACCTTCAATTTCCACAATAGTTGTTGAACAAGCACCCCATGGAAGTATTCAAGAAGCAAAATGTAGGTGCTCATTAGGGGATGTTTCAAATCCCACATCAAGTCAAAGTGATAAGTTACCATCTCAAAATGAAGCTCATGAAGAGGCGTTGTACATGGAGCCTACTGTTGAAGAGGCGTTGGACATGGAGCCTACTGTTGAAGAAGAAAATATTAACCGGACCATCGATGAGGATGTTGGACTTCCACCATCCAACTATCAGGAAGAGAATGAAGGACAACAAGTTGCTACTAAAACGCTAGAGCGTATTGTTGATGCACTAGATGATAGAAATCCAACCCTCGTAACTCCATTAGAAAGCACACGTCGAAGAAATCCGAAGCGTATACAAGTTGATGAAGGACTCCTCAATTCCATTGAAGGTATGCTATCTAAATGTAGTATTGCTTATCAAACTCAACAGATACTAAATAAATATTTTGATGAGAAATATGATGGAGATAAATGTAGATTATTTTTATCATTGTTAAAATCTAGGGGCATGAATATTGTTAGGAAATCGTTAGGGATAAAGATGATAAAGCCCTTTGGACCAAGTTCTCATATAGTTAAAAGCTTAGAAAATTGGTAAGAACACACGGTTAAAGGACCACAATGCGGCTCGTCATGTGTTGTCACAAGCAATTGTAAATAAGAACACCATGGTCCTTCGTTTTCTCAATCCTACGTCTAAACTAGTTAATTTGAATGTAAAAACCCTCCATATGTATTCTATTAGAAGAGAACATCTTGACACAACCGCCCAGACAGATTTTTGGGCCTTTATTGGTCGGTTTCCATGTCGTCACATGAAGCTAGTTGATGCAGTAAAGGGACTAGTGCAGAGTTTTTGGCATGATCACACAAGGCCTTCTTCAAACCAGAAGGATGTACTAAAACTAAGAAGGGGTTCAAAGGACCATGAACCACATATTAAGCATCTTCTTGATATAACACAGACAGAACTATACGAGAAATTTAGGAATGAACATAGACAATTGAATTTGGGGCAGAGATCTTTTGAGAAATGTAAGCCCTGGTATGTTAGAATAAATACTCTTCGTAACACTTGTTGTTGTAGATACCATGTAGAATATGAATATTACTATGAAACATTTTTGTACATTCATCGCGTGTTGCATACTAACCATGTGCAGGATTGCTCCTTCACAATACCACTGACCTCATCAAGAGAATTCATTCATAGTATCATGTGCAATAGGCCTGAGGGGCAAACTTACTATGTAAAATCCTGTTTGGATGGAACTTGCTCCAACTGTGCTGGAATGGCATTATTGAGCCAATGTATGCATCAGACTGGAGACAATGAATTTGGGAATATGGTTACAGACATGAAAAGTTTCAAATATATCAGCTATGAAATAGTCTCAGGGAAAGAAAGCAAAAAAATACAATTGGTGACATCTCAGGTACATGCATTTATCTATAAATTTATGTTTGAACAGTTGCATTTCATTCCTTACTTACAAAAAAACCTGATATTGAGAACATTTTGTGTCAATAGGTACAAGTTAGTGTCTTCATCAAGGAATTTATTGAAAAGACACGTCAATATGTTCATCATGTCCACTTGGCACGATAGCAGGATGAGAAGTTTAGAATATGCAGAGATACATTTCCTCATGGTACTATACTTTTAGTTGTTGATTTTGCCAAGAACTACACTCTGCAACCTCAAAATGAGATCCAAAGTCAGTATTATCACTCTGAGCAGGTTTCCTTGATGGTGCATATCACATATAGGCATGGCCCAAATAGCAATGAAGAGCAAAGATAAATTCTAAAGGAATATCACTTCTACATAAGTGATAATAGGTGCCATGAATTCCACTATGTACGTCATTGCATCATCATGTTCTATGATCATTTGAAGGGAAGGAACATACAGATCGATTGACACTGGATTTGGTCTGAAGGATGTGCTGGTCAGTTCAAAAATGCACGCATATTTCAATGGTTGTGTTCATTGCATAAAAACTACAAAGTTCCACATATGTGGAACTATTTTGAGACTGGGCATGGTAAAGGAGAGCATGATGGAGCCGAAGCATGTGTCAAAACAGCCCTACAAAGAGAGAAATTGAAATTATCTACAATATCTACTATTCAAAATGCTCAATCTATAGTCAGGTGGTGCACATCAGTAATGGGAGAGGAATCAGCTATGCGAGTAGAATCCACAAGAAAGAGACACGTGGAGAGATTTTTTTGGGAGGTGGTAGACATATATCGTTCACATGCATGGGAATGCAAGACTATTCCTGAGACTCGTGGCTTTCATTCGGTTCGAAGCTCTGATAGCCCAGTATTTGAAATTTGGATCAAAAAACTATCTTGTTTTTGCTCGCCTTGTTGTGATGGTGACTGGGATGTGTGTGAATCATTGGATTGGGTTGATGGATGGGATCACACATCACTTCCACTTGATCAGTGTGCAATTGTTGAGTTAACTCCATTGGAAGAAGACCAATCGTCTATTTCTGTAGATTTTGATCATGTATCAGACCTTGTACAACCTGGTATGATGCATTTCCTTAACATTTTTTTGTAAAATTTATGTAGTATTGAAACTCACATTAATGGCCTTGTATTACATGAAAAATATTTGATCATATACCTACAATCATACTATGCAGGACACATATACGCAGTGGTTGCCTCAAAAGATAGTGAATGGGGTGGTGATTACTGGTTAGCATGTTGTATAGAGGGAAAGCAAACCCTCATTATGTCCATGACTGATGATGAAAACAACCACTTCCCCATCGGGTCTATGGTTGTTAAAGGTGAATATCTTACACATGAAAACGATGCAAGAAAGAAGGGTGGATATGTTTACAGGGATTACAAACCAGGTGCAAGTGTGTATCACTTTACCAACTTAATCATTGGTACGAACCTCGAGGTACGAACAATGCCTAGTCGGAATTCATCGAAGGTACGCTACTTCTTACCGGATACAGAGCACGAGAGACTAATGGAGACCATCATTATAAGAGATGATCCAGAGGGCTTGGTTATATGATATTAGGTGGGATCTAGCATGATGAGTTATGTATCATTATTGTAATTTTCCCATGTATGTTTCTTATGAATATGTCAATTTTGTGTTCTTGTACGCTACTTCTTACCGGATACATAGCACGAGAGACTAATGGAGACCATAATTATAAGAGATGATCCGGAGGCCTTGGTTGTATGATATTAGGTGCGATCTAGCATGATGAGGTATGTATCATAATTTTAATTTTCCCATGTATCTTTCTTATGAATATGTCAATTTTGTGTTCTTGTACGCTACTTATTACTAGATACATAGCACGAGAGACTAATGGAGACCATCATTATAAGAGATGATCCAGAGGCCTTGGTTGTATGATATTAGGTGGGATCTAGCACGATGAGGTATGTATCATAATTTTAATTTTCCCATGTATGTTTCTTATGAATATGTCAATCTTTTGTTCTTGATATGCAAAATTTTCCATAATGTCAAGTTTATAAATATGCCAAAAATTCTCTTGTATGTCAAGTTAATGAACATGCCAAATTTTACGTATGATCAATAAACCATATATACCAATCATATGAACATTTCAAGATCTCATTCACATGATATACATAACATTAGAATACATACATGTACCTCTATAGGTCATACCTATCAAATTTTTTTGTAGGCTCTCTTACAGGACTAAAACCCTAATTTTTCAAGTAGGTAATATTGTCAATGTTTTCAGCCGATATATACAACTAGGATGATGGACACAAGATTTCGAAACGATAAAATTATGTTTTAAGGCTTGTATAATTTCCTTCTTGACAGCTCACCTCTACTTAAAAGAAAATAAAAGATAATAAGAGATTTGGGCCAAAGCTGGACAATGCATTTCATGCCAACGAAGGCCAAACTTGGAAAACCCTATCCCTAACTAGGATTTATTGTTTAACATGCATGGCCCATAACCATAACCCTACCTAGGAAACCCTAATACTAACCCTAATCTTATCTTACTGTCACAACTCAATTCAGAATCAATCTAATGCCCAACTCAACTTTTTCAAATCCGGTGGACTTATGCTTCAAATCATGTTGATTCACGAAGTTGACTTTAGTGTGCATGTACTGAGATCATTGAAACCTTTAAATATAATAGTTTTTTCATATGTTATTTATGTAATTAAAATAAACATTTCAAGAAATATTAATATAAGATGCTATTGCTTAGGCAATCATACTTATAGATGAAGCATTTTTTTCACTTGTTAAGAGTTTTTGTTCAAATACTCAGCCTTCATTCTTTATATTTCATTTTTTATTCCAAAAATCAATTTAAACTTTTTGCACTATTCTATCATAATGGCATTTGATTTTTATTATGGACAAAATTCTATATATACCATAAATAATATGGTTCATTGATGCCATGATGTCTTGTATTGTTTACAAAATATCTTGCAATGCTTGCAGTTGCACAATGAAAAGATTTAACATCAAAAACAATATTAGACTATTGATACACATGATATATATTTCATATGAAAATGCATTGCGCATAGTCCTTAGTTTAATTATGGCCATTATTCATGTTTGTATATCGAACATATTAATGTGTTTCAATCAAGTAAACACTTTTACACCATACATTTGAAATCCCACTTGGCATTTGTGTTTGCAAGCATATGATACCTAGTACGTTGTTATGATGCAAGTGCAAAATAACATCAAAATGTGATATGCCTTGGGTATTTATTAGTTGGTTTCAATGCAATACATTGTATTATGGTTTAAATTTGGTGATTTACATCCCATATTTCCTCCTAACAAAGCTTTTTCCTATAGACACATGATTATGATTGGAATGTTTTCTGGATTTTCAAGAATGGGAGTGAATGTCATGCAATATTGAATTATAATGATGGAAACATAATTGGGATTTGAGGTTTTTACTAACCAATCAAATTCTTGGCACTTGGCCCCTCATATGGTCTACCTTTCTCCCACATTTAATATTACACGAGCCTAATTTATTTGATGTGATCTGTTGATTTGGATCATTTTGGTTTTCTAAAAAGGCTAGAGTTCAATGTAAGCAATTTCTTATTGTAATTACATACTAAATTATAATATGTAATAATCAGTTCTATGCACTTTTCAAGCGTTTCGACATAACACATGCCTAAACACACTTGCACGACCCACTGGAAGCCCTTTTTTATGCACAGTTTCCATTCTATGCCCCGGGTAGGGATTCAACAAGTGTCCCTGAAAGCCTATAGGAGGTGGGATTCAACATGCCACAGAACCATGACCGTAGCTCGAATTGATGAACCGTAGGCTCTATTGGATTTAAGACATCGGGGTAGTGCTAGGGTGTCCCTCTAATCTGGTTCCATGGAGAAGAGACCATTATTTTGGTCAATTTTGGAAACTAGGGTTTTTCTTAGTAAGTGAATGTGAATTTTTTTCATATGGGGGTCAAATTTGCATATTGCTCGACCGTGAAGGTGTGGCTAGCGTTCCCACATAACATGTGCCTAAACACACTTGCACGACCCACCGGAAGCCCTTTTTTATAGACAGTTTCCATTCTATGCCCTGGGTAGGGATTCAACAGGTGTCCCTGAAAGCCTGTAGGAGGTGGGATTCAACGTGCCACAGAATCATAACCGTTTCTCGGATCGATGAACCGTTAGCTCTGTTGGATTCAGGACATCAAGATAGTGCTAGGGTGGCCCTCTAATTTGGTTCCATGGAGAAGAGACCATTATTTTGGTCAATTTTGGAAACTGGAGTTTTGCTCAGTAAGTGAATGTGAAATTTTTGCACATGGGGGTCAAATTCGCATATTGCTCGACCGTGAAGGTGTGGCTAGCATTCACACATAACACATGTCTAAAAATTCTTGCATGACCCAGTGGAAGCCCTTTTTTATACACGGTTTCCATTCTATGCCCCGGGTAGGGATTCAACAGGTGTCCCTGAAAGCCTGTAGGAGGTGGGATTCAACGTGCCACAGAATCATAACCGTTTCTCGGATCGATGAACCGTTAGCTCTGTTGGATTCAGGACATCAAGATAGTGCTAGGGTGGCCCTCTAATTTGGTTCCATGGAGAAGAGACCATTATTTTGGTCAATTTTGGAAACTGGAGTTTTGCTCAGTAAGTGAATGTGAAATTTTTGCACATGGGGGTCAAATTCGCATATTGCTCGACCGTGAAGGTGTGGCTAGCGTTCCCACATAACACATGCCTAAACACGCTTACACGACCCACTGGAAGCCCTTTTTTATACACGGTTTCCATTCTATGCTTCGGGTAGGGATTCAACAGGTGTCCGTGAAAGCCTGTAGGAGGTGGGATTCAATGTGCCACAGAATCATGACCGTTGCTCGGATCGACGAACCGTCGGCTCTGTTGGATTCAAGAAATCGGGATAGTACTAGGGTGGCCTTCAAATCTGGTTCCATGGAGAAGAGACCATTATTTTGGTCAATTTTGGAAACTAGGGTTTTGCTTAGTAAGTGAATGTGAAATTTTTGCACATGGGGGTCAAATTCGCATATTGCTTGACTGTGAAGGTGTGGCTAGCATTCCCACATAAAAAATGCCTAAAAACGCTTGCATGACCTGCCGAAAGCCCTTTTTATACATGGTTTCCATTCTATGCCCCGGGTAGGGATTCAACAGGTGTCCCTGAAAGCCTGTAGGAGGTGGGATTCAACATGCCATAGAATCATGACCGTTGCTCAGATCGGTGAACCATCGACTCTGTTGGATTCAAGACATTGGGATAGTGCTAGGGTGGCCCTTTAATGTGGTTCCATGGAGAAGAGACCATTATTTTGGTCAATTTTGGAAACAAGGGTTTTGCTTAGTAAGTGAATATGAAATTTTTGCACATGGGGGTCAAATTCGCATATTGCTCGACCATGAAGGTGTGGCTAGCGTTCCCACATAACACATGCCTAAACACACTTGCATGACCCACTGAAATCCCTTTTTTATACACGGTTTCCATTCTATGCCCTGGGTATGGATTCAACAGGTGTCCCTGAAAGCCTGTAGGAGGTGGGATTCAACGTGCCACAGAATCATGACTGTTGCTTGGATCGATGAAATGTTGGTTCCATTGGATTTAGGACATAAAGATAGTTCTAGGGTGGCCCTCTAATCTGGTTCCATGGAGAAGAGACCATTATTTTGGTCAATTTTGGAAACTAGGGTTTTGCTTAGTAAGTGAATGTGAAATTTTTGCACATGGGGGTCAAATTCACATATTGCTCGACCGTGAAGGTGTGGCTAGCGTTCCCACATAACACATTCCTAAACACACTTGCAAGACACATCAGAAGCCCTTTTTTATACACGGTTTCCATTCTATGCCCTCGGTAGGGATTCAATAGGTGTCCCTGAAAGCCTGTAGGAGGTGGGATTCAATGTGCCACAGATTGATGACCATTACTCGGATCGACGAACCATCGGCTTCGTTGGATTCAAGACATCGGGATAGTTCTAGGTTTTCCCTCTAATCTAGTTCCATGGAGAAGAGACCATTATTTTGGTCAATTTTGGAAACTAGGTTTTTTCTTAGTAAGTGAATGTGAAATTTTTGCACATAGGGGTCAAATTCGCATATTAATCGACCGTGAAGGTGTGGCTAGTGTTCCCACATAATACCTGCCTAAAAAAGCTTGCACGAACCACTGGAAGTCCTTTTTGATGCACGGTTTCCATTCTATGCCCTGGGTAGGGATTCAACAGGTGTCCCTGAAAGTCTAGAGGAGGTGGGATTCAACGTGCCATAAAATCATGACCGTTGCTCGGATCGAAAAACCATTAGCTCTGTTGGATTTCAGACATAGAGATAGTGCTAGGGTGGCCCTCTAATCTACTTCCATTGATAAGAGACCATTATTTTGGTTAATTTTTGAAACTAGGGTTTTGCTCAGTAAGTGAATGTCCAATTTATACACATATGGGTCGGATTTTCAAATTCCTTGACTGTGAAAGTGTGGCTAGAATTCCCACATGGAACCTGCCTAAACACGCTTGCACGACCCACTGAAAGCCCTTTTTAATGCACGTTTTCCACTCTATGCCTCGGTTAGGGATTCAACAGGTGTCCCTAAAAGCCTGTGGGAGGTGGGATTCAACGTTCCATAGATTGATGACCATTGCTTGGATCGATGAACTGTCAGCTCCATTGGATTCAGTACATCGCGATAGTGCTAGAGTGGCCCTCTACTCTGGGTCCATGGACAAGGGATCATTTTTTTTTGTCAATTTTGGAAACTAGGGTTTTGCTCAGTAAGTGAATGTGAAATTTTTGCACATAAAGGTCAGCTTGAAGGCGATTGTAGATCTTCCCCTCATATAAGAGATGTGAGCGTTTGTATGATTAAATTCAGGAGGAGACAACTCCATTAAGTCAGTAACCATGTAATGAAACATGTTTATGTTTAGAAACAAGTGGCCATTCTATTACGCCATTATTACAAAATATATATATCTTCACGCTATGAATGCTTCGAAAATGCCATGTACATTAATCACACATAACTTTCATCTCTTTCAAAGCTTTTACTCGAGGCCATTCATCAAATGCCATGTACATTAACAAAATGGTAAAATAATGTGCAGGACATACATAATGTCCAGGATATAGTCATAACCATTATTTTGAATCAACCTTATAATACTCGGATACTTTTAGGTTTGATGTGTATCCCATGTATTCGTTAGATGAAAGACATCATGCCAAAAAATAATTTTATTTATGTAGACCACACTGGTGCATCATTTAAGTGTGTCAACTTCGTGCATCCTTTAAATGTTTGTTAGGTTGTTATGTGGGTAAGGTGCTTTTGTATTCCACCAAGTTGGATCAGTTGCTTAGCTATGCTGGGTGCTTAAATGTTTATTAGACGTATGTTCCATCTTTTTGAATACACTTTGACATTGTTAATATAACATTGTATATGCAATTGGATCGTGGTAAAAAAAAATTAAAATGTACATTTTTTTCATTACGTAATTTATTGTAATTGTGCATTGTTCTCAAATTTATAACTGATATCTCCATACAATTGTAAAATCTATAAAAAAATGGGAACATTACAAATAGAAACATTCTTTGCCACACATGTATAATCACACTTAAAAGACTGAACCATGAATATCTCAAGAGCCTTGATATGAAATGTTTTTTATACCATGAAAGTTATAATACAAAAATATAAGGGCTAGATCTATGGCCTGTCAATGTACATGTATCAAAAACATATTTGATGTACATGTGCAAACAAAAGTACATCTTTCCTGGACCGCACCCCTATCCTCTAACTCCGGATTGTACATAAAAATACATATTTGTCCTAGACTAGCACATCAAAATTCTAACTTTCTCTTGTTTTTCCCGGACCTTGATGCTCTTCGGCTCTGTCTACGACCACTGTGCATATTTGGAGATTGCAAATCAATGAAAATATTTCTTGATCAAGTAACTGAACTAGTACTATCCATCAATAACAAAGTTTGAAAATTTAAAATATGACTCAATTGTAAATAAAACAAAGACTCACTGCATCCGTCGGGGGTATAGGTGCTTATGGTGTCGAGGGTGTAGGTACCTCTACTGTGGTTGTCCTTACATCGAGCCTCATTGCCATGCTTCTCTCCGAATTAAAAAAATTATGTCAATTATCTCAAGAATTATCAACATGTACATGAATGAGAAAGTACTAATCAATTATGTAAAAAATGAACATCTCACTGAAAATACCATTTCTAGGGGATGAGGTTGGTGCTCTTCAGTAGTAAGAGGAGCCGTAGATTGAACATTAACCTCAGTTGTGTGCACTAATGGACCAAGGTGTGGCTACATTCACCAAATGATTAAATAGTTAGACATTTTGCATGTCCAGAAACAATACAAATGAAATGTACAATTACAAATATTCAAGTAGATGTACCTCACTGTGACTTATCCCTATTGTAGATGCGGCATTGAAAATGACATCAACAATCCCACTAAGGTCTGGCATAGATGACTCTACATCCTGATGCTGTAAACATGCGAAAATAACATTAAGAAAAACCACTTGTGAAGTGAATACATAGCTAACCAACAACTGCCATTGGAAGTGTGTACATTACCGTAGGATGAGTATGTTGATCCTCATGCACACCCGCTCTGTTCAAGGAAGAGGGACCTTGTCTGGTGTAAACAACCCCCTTTATCTATGTTTGGACTACGGGGAGATCCAAACCAAGGAGGCGGTGCAGGGATCTGCGATGACGTCTGCATTCATAAAGTGTTACCATAGTTAGACATGGATTTGAATGGATGGAATAATATGTACTAAAAAAATAACATGTTGTAATATACTTACCCCTTCCTAGGACATATCTCCACTATGGGAGTGACCGCTTCCATCAATTTCTTGCCTCTCTTCAGATGCCTCTAGCATCTGTAAGTTTAAAAATTATATTTACATTAGCGATCTATAAAGGAGTGTACAGTAAGAAATTTAAATAATTCGAACAAGATTCAATCATAACCCATGTACTTACATTCTTCAAGTAGTCGTAAATTCCACCTTGGACTATGTCGTTGATATCAATGTCTCCAGCATCACGTTCCAAGTGGGGTTCCTGCAACTTCAAAAATTGTAAATATTAGACATTTTAATAAATTAATCAAGACTAACACATGCATTAACAAAATTATACATGTAATAACAAAATGACAAGTGTTTAAATATTACCTCAATTATGGTTCTCTGGGCCTCGGGTACAACCACACTGGGTGCAGTACCACCCCCGTGAGAGGCATCAATATCTTGCAAGAGTAAATATTGCATATATATTACGAATCTTTTAATATGTTAGATATAGTATGGAACAATTAAAAATTGAACAATAATAGAGTTGTAAAACAATGTCCTTACCTGACCACCAATCATCGTAGTGGTACCATGTCTTGGTCCGGGACCATAACAGGGTCCCCCACACGATGTGCAGACGTGTGGCTCACTCTGAGGCACATGGGATGTCGGTCTATCCCCACCAACAGATGTCCCTCCAGCACCAGAAACTGGTGGTTGTACACCAGCAGAGGAAGAGGGTGCTCTCCGGTCAATAGTGGTCGTGTGTCGAGAGACCATCTTAGCTAGAGTAAAAAATGCATCCTGTGTCTGGGAAACCATGTCATGTGCAGGAGGGATGTATGCCCTAGGTAGCTGGGCACGGGGTGCTGTTATCCACCTGAATGGCACCTCTCCGTCTGAGTGCCGACATCCCTCATGTTGGCACACAAAAGGGCATTTATGGATTGAGGGTTTCCCAAAACACTATAGATGGGCTTATTATGAACTACATTTATCATCCATCCAGCTAGTTATTTTCACCTTTGGATATGTCAAGTCATGTACATGACTCTCTCTATATATGCAACTCGCGTGTTGTACACGAGTATCGTTTGTTGCATCTCGCGTACAGATTTGTATGCAGGTTACCCTTAGAGCAACTCGCGTGTCATATGCAAGTTGCCAGTATTGATACCCGCGTACATCTCCTTTTGACATTAAAAATAAAAACTCGCGATTACTTGAGATTAGTTAAGCACTTAACCTTAATCACCTTAACTATCTAAACCTCCTCAACCTTCGAAACTGCCTTATTTCACCAAGTATAAATACAGGCCTTGGGGAGGGTGTTAATCACATACAATTGGGGAGCAAAGTTATGCTGGTGGAGTTTATACAGAAGTCTTTGGAGCAGTGGAACTTAGAATCCTTTGGCTGCAGAGGAGTCCTTGTCTTAGGCGTTGGGTTGTAATCTGAACTCTTTAATTATTGTTAATAAAGAGAATCCTTCTTCCATAGGTGTCTTGAATGTCTCTCATATATTGTGGTTTGATAAATACTTATGTTTCAGCACTCTGTATATGATTTATCTAACCTGTTTATATATATGTATCATCTTGTATTTGGAATATTGACTCTTGACAGGTGAAGGAGAAGCACCTTGAAGACTTTGGAGGAGAAGCAGAGTGGAAGTGGACAAGCTAGGATCAACCTTCGTGTATCGGGTGAGTCTTTCATATCCTCCTATTTCCTTTACTGCATTCTAGAGTCAATTGCCTGCAAGTTTCTTGAGTATGTTGGTAACCCCAGACCTTCGGTTATAAGGTGTTTATTCCTGTACAACAGAACCGGTGACTCCACTGGGGAGCCCAGACTGCTGTAGGTTGTTTCCGTCACCCCTGACCAGTCTTTGCTTTGAAGTTTGTGTGTGGTCTTTTATCCTGGTTCATACTTATCACAGTGTTTGAAAGTCTTGTGGATTTTTCTTATTTTTTGAGAAAAATTTTGTACCTGTACGCGGGTTGCTCTTCTGCACAGTCGCGTACAGAGGCCTGCATACATGGGTTGCTCTCTTGGATAGTCGCGTACAGTACGTGAGTTGCCCTTCTACACAGTCGCGTACAAGCCTGGAAATAGGGATTTTTTAGGATTGGGTTTGCTTGTCCCTCTCTTTGTGTAATTCATGTTTGTTAGTTGGCTTTCTTTATGAATACTGTGTTGTTTGTCTGAAGACCTTTGGTGACCACACTTTGTGCTTTTTCGTAAAGCCCTTGGGTTTCTTTTGCTTGGATTGTTTTCTGTTTGCATGCTGAAGTAGCTTGGCCTGTTGGGTTATAGGTTGAAGTGTCTCTGTCTGGATCAGTGATCAGGGTCTTGGACATTATTTTTTCTAGTCTATCTTTTGATAATGGTTGGTTTGTCACTTGCCTTTATGAGTTTACAGTGATTTTTGTCATTGTGTGCACCCAAGCTAGGGTTCCTAGCCTCCCTTTGTTGGTTGATTCTTGGTTCTTTTAGCCTGTTTTACTTCAGTTTGTTTGTTTATACAGTTGGTTAGATCCAAGTACACTCAAGTATAGTGCCTTTTAGGTGCATGGTAGAGTTTGAGCATTTTAAAGGTGAAAAGAAAACATTGTCAAGCTTTTGCATTTTGCTTTTGCATAAGTAGTGTTCATTTCAGTTTTAAAATATAATCTCAAAAACTACAAAAAACATAGGCTTAGTTTCTTTTATCGTTTGCATTTAGTTCATCAATATATATTTACAAAAAAGAAAAAGAAGTTTGCTTTTATAGTGGTAATTTTCTTTGAAAAATACACCTTTACTTTTATTTGTTTCTTATCGAGTCAAAAACACCATAAGTACATCACTCCATTTCCTTATGAGTAAGAAACAACCCTTTAAAATGAACGCAATAATTAAAATTTACTAGTAAGTTTTGTTTTTAGGGGCCTTTCACCTACTAGCTTAGGCTAGACTTCTGGGATAGGAAGTGTAAACTTCCCATAAGTTTTAAAATTCAGACATAGTGGACCTTTCTTTAGGTAAATCCTTGACTTTATCGACTGTATCTGGGAAGCTCCTCTCAAACAGGAGTCAAGCACGAGGCTGCGTGGAGGCATGGACTAAGGAGATAACCCTCTGATTCCTTGTCAAAACGTAAGTCAGGACTTTTACGCATCTAGGGATTCTGTCCTAGACAGAGTTTCGGGCTAAGATACCTTGCCCATGCGTACGAGTCAGGCTTGCAACTATCCCCCCAGACTGTTGGTATATCTAAGGTAGCCTTTAGTCTCTTCACATTTAGGGTTCATACCTAGGTAAACCTGAAGGCTATTTCTAGTTCACCTTGAACGGGCTTGGAAGGTAACCCTTGTTGAAAGTGTAGGAGGGCGGTTGGATGATTCCTCAGCTTGTGCCTAAGAACCACTTCAAGGACGCCAAGTAATCGTTCATCAGCTTTCTTCAGGAAAGTACATCTTTTACCCTTGTTTGATTGTTTGAGGCTTTAGGATATTTATAGTGTATGCTCTATGGTTTTTCCTGTGTTTAGTTGGCCTTAGGGTGTGATTTGTCAAATTTTCAATCGTGGAGGACCAACCTATTAGAAGGTCAAGAAGGTTGAGAAACCTTCCTCCTCTCATCACATTGGAGCCTCCACCTCCACCCCAAAGGCGAAGATTGGACACAGACGGTTCATTTGAACCAGTAGGGATAAGTGAAGTTCTAGGTGAACCAAAACTTATAGCTAACCGTTTTGATCTTGATACAGTTGAGATAGAAGACTTACAGACTGACAACTTTGCGAGAAACTTTAACACACCCTTGACTGATTTAAACGATCATGTGATCGTTCAGGTTAGACCTTTTGATTCACCTATATTAGGTGTCCCTGTGGGTAGGATCATGTCTTCTGCAGAAGAAATTCCTTTTGTGTTCACCTCAGCCGTTCTAGTTGAAGGGGTACTACCTCCCCTGGTAAGTGCCCCTAGATCTAGTATACCTTTTACACCTTTGACTCCAGTGAGTCGGGTGGTTCAACCACCGGTTCAATCAAACATAGCAGGTACTTCTGGTGACATGGTTACTGGAATCCTTAGTATACCTACTATTCCTTCTTCCTTTCCATATACTACCCAGAGCGGTCTGGTAGGATCCTCGGCATTTGTCCAAGGATTTCCTTGGAATGGGGGGCACATTCCCCCATCCTCTCCATATGTAGGCCCATCACCTTCCTATGTAGGAGTGCAGTTTGGGAATAATACCTCTTATGGGCAAAGTTTCCAAACTCTAATTTAGGTCTCGTTTACGAGCTCTCCCTTCTCGTTGTTCAGTGGAGGGATACCGGCTCCTGTCTTTCAGACCCCTGTTTCTATGGGGACGGCCCGAACTTCTTACACTGCACCTCCCACACACTATCCTGTGGCTTACGGATGGAATCCGTTTCAGAGTAATCTACCCACTTCACAATCGGTGGCAGGGGGAAACCCCACTTTTACCCATGGGCATTCGGGGGCAGGTCCCCCTAATCCCTAGGCTGGCACATTTAGTACCCCAGTTCAACCCAAACTTCTATTCTTGGCAACCTTAAACTTGCCAGATTTGTCAAAATTAAGGAATGACCCGGTGAGGCATGACCCCTTGTGGCCACTTGTTCCCACTAAATTGCCATCGGACATCCCTAAATTCGAAGGCAAAGTCGGTGAAGATCCTAGGGCTCATGCCACCACATTCCATTTATGGTGTTCTTCAAATTCGATGAATGAAGATTCAATTAGGTTGAGGCTATTCCAGAGAACCTTAACAGGTACCGTTGCAAAATGGTATATTGAATTGCCTTCTGCTACTTTCAGTAGTTTCTGGGACTTGGCTAGTGCATTTCTTAGCCACTTTCAGCTTCCGGTCCGATATGATTTCGGAACGAACTTGTTGTCTACTTTTAGGTAGAACAAGGCTACCCACATCTCGGATCACATCCAAGAGTGGAGGAGGTGAAAGAGCCTTATAAAAGCCACTATTCCTCCTGAGTTCCTTTTAGAGTGGTTCCTTAAATCCCTGTTGCCCTACATATCTAAGGATGTATCCACCTCAGGAGTGACGAATGAAGAAGAATCCATTCTCAGGGCCCAACAACTGGATTTGATTTATTCACAATCTGGGATCTTATATGAGATCATCCCTGAGGCACCGAGGCTTACGCACGATGCGGAGAATCCTAAGCCTGGACCCCATGCCGATGGTGTGGTTGGGTCAGCTAACTCTCCCACCATAGAATCCTTGGCTAAGCAACTTCATCAATTGTCCGTCAAGCAGTCTACAACGAAGGAAACAAAGGCTGCCCCCTCCCCGCAGAGTGCAAATATTTTTGCACAAACCTCTCAAAAGGGCAATCAGCAACCCGGCGGGAAGAAAAACAAAGGAAAGAAGGGAGAGGGAAACCAAAACAAGCAAAATCCTGCGAACAATGCTGATGGGGGAAAGAAAGAAAAGAAGAAGGTCAAGTTCCCGTGTAAGTTGTGCCACAGGGACCACCTTACTCACCTTTGTCCCCTTATGGATCAAGCCCAGAAGCTGCTTAAAGCTCAACAACTGGCTATCCTTAAGGATCCTTTTCCCCAAGGACAGAACTCTGCTTCAGCTTCTAACGTAGCAGGGGGCACCCAAAGTGCCCATGAACCAAACTATATCAACATGGTTCGATCTTCGATTTTGTTGCAGACAAGGAACAAAAATTATGAAAAAGAGACTCTTGAGAAGGTTAAAGCTGTAGGTGAAACTTCTAACCCTCTCACAATAGAGAAGCCTGCTGAAATTATGCCGAAGATACCAAAAGGTGTCTTCAAGAAGACCTTGCATAACCCTAACTCTAGGGCTTCTTCAAACTACTTCGTCGTTGAATACTTAGCTCAAACCCCATGTGTAATGTCAGCTTTAGAGGTGTTACAGAGTTGTCCCGCTCAGCGGGATGCCCTCTTAGCAACTTTAGGCAGCATGGACTCTTCGAGTCTCATGACAAAATTTCATTTGTTTGATGTTAAAATTCGCCTGCCTTACCATGTAGCCTTATCAATAGATGTCATCCATGGTGGTAAGACCATTGGAAGGGCAGTTGTTGATGAGGGTGTTTCTACATGTGTTATGTCCTTGACCTGTTGGAAAGCTCTTAGATCCCCAGAGCTGGTCCCATCAAACACTTTTCTTACTGCTTTTGATGGAAGATCCTTCCATCCACATGGTATCCTACCAGCTTTTGAAATTAAGTTGGCAGGCAAAGCAGTGTCTGTTGAAGTAGAAGTGATTGATGCTCCTTTGGACTACAATCAACTTTTGGGAAGGAACTGGACTTATGCGATGTCCGCTATTGCGTCGGTCGTTTTTTGTGTCGTGGTTTTTCCACATGAGGGAAAGTTGGTTACTATTGATCAACTTGATTATCCTCGAAAAGGTCATTTAGAGTCTAATGAGTCTGCTGTGCCATTGGTTGATCAAGTCAAACCTGCTGCACAGAGCTTGGGGGCTGGAATGTACACATCACTGATGGGCACATTTGATCTTCCAGCCCCGGTTAATTATATTGGTTCTACTAGTGTAAGGAAGTCCATAGCTACGGTGGTCGATAGGACTGATCCTTGGGTTCTCCCATCCCCCCATGAACCGGAAGTGCCCTTATCGGTAGTGGAGGTAGCTTATCAAGCTATCACTCAAGCCAATGTTGATCCCATTCCAGATCCTCTAACAGTCTCAGAAGATCTGGAAGAAGCCTATTTGCCCGCATGGGCAGAAAACTCTTCACACTCTATAGATTGTTTAGACATGGTTTTACCTTCTGATGAAGCCATTCTGGAAGCCATGCGTGGACGTGGTAAGATTTGTGAGGATCTTCATCATTGATCCTATTTTCTTCCAGAACTAAGCAGAATAGAAAACCAAGAGTTTCGCTTGAGACTGTCATAAGATGTTGATATACCTATCAATCCCTTGCCTAGGGAAGGAATGTTTTTCGAGGGGAATATGGCAAATATTTCTGCCACTATACCTATTAACATCTTTGTGAACCCTGATGTCGTGGAAAACATATATATAGGTGCAAATTGCTCTCCTGAAGAGATTGTCATCTATACTGCCCTTTTTAAGGAATTTCGTGATGTCTTTTCCTGGTCATATGAGGAGATGCCAGATATAGATCCATCGATTGTTGAACATGAAATCCAAACATATCCTAATGCCAAGCCGGTTCGACAAAAGTTAAGACCTGTTAACCCGCACAAAGTGGTGGCTATGAAGGCAGAAGTTGAAAAGCTGTTGAAGGCTGGTTTTATCTATCCCATAGCTTTGACTGAATGGGTATCCAATCCTGTTCCTGTTGATAAGAAGCAAGGGACTATTCGCGCCTGTACAGACTTTAGAGACCTCAATAAAGCCTGTCCTAAGGACAACTATCCCACACCATTTATAGACCAGATCATAGATGCTTGTGCGGGAAGTGAAGTGTTTTCGTTTATGGATGGTTTCTCTGGATACAATCAAATTCAAATAAAGCTGGAAGACCAACATAAAACTTCTTTCATTTGTCCTTGGGGTACCTTCGCATACAAGAAAATGCCCTTTGGATTGAAAAACACTGGGGCAACCTTTCAATGGGCTATGAACTTTGCTTTCCATGACATTAAAGCCATTGTCGAACCATACCTTGACGATCTGCCTGCACATTCTTGTAAGAGGATTCAACATCCATATTATTTACTGTTAATATTTGAGAGATGCAGACATTATAAAATTCGCTTGAATCCCCACAAGTGTGTATTCTGCGTCGAGTCGGGAAGATTGTTCGGGTTCATTATCTCTAGTAGAGGCATCCAGGTGGATCCATTGAAAGTTGAGGCCATTGTAAATCTGCCTCCTCCTCATTCTCTCGGGTAACTTCAAAGCCTGCAAGGAAAGTCTAATTTTCTTTGATGTTTTATTGTTAACTATGCTAAGGTTACTAAGGGTTTCATGCGCCTGCTCAAACAGGACACCCCATTTGTATGGGATGAAACCGCACAACTTGCGTTCAAGGCATTGAAAAAATCTTTGTTGTCGGCACCCTTATTACGTCCACCAGATTATTCTAGGGATTTTATATTATATCTGGCTGAGTCGGAGTCGACCATTGGGGTAGTACTAGTTCAGGAGGATGATAAGCTTGTAGAGCATGTCGTTTATTATCTTAGCCGTGCTTTCGCCGGACCTGAACTTCGATACTCTCACATTGAGAAATTATCCTTAGCAGCTGTTTATGCTGTGCAGAGGTTACGTCACTACATTTTACTAAGAACCACCATAGTGGTGGAAGATGTGAATCCGTTCCAATATGTTTTATCCCGACGGATTGTTGGGGGAAAATTTAACAAATGGATAGTCATTCTCCAAGAGTTTGACTTGGATTTCCAGTCCGCTAAGTCTAAGAAGTCCTTAGTTTTTGCTAAACTTATAGCAGAATTTCCTACTGAAGAAGATGTAGTGGTTGAAGATGACTCATTCCCAGATGAGCACATCTTCTTGATATCCACCTCTGATCCTTGGTATGGATATATTCTTATATATCTCCAGACTTTTAAGTACCCTACAGCTTCCTCAAGGGAGGAACGGCGTAAATTACGCATTCATGCGAAGAACTACCTCCTTATAGGAGATACCTTATATCGACAAGGGGTAGATTCCGTCTTGCGCCGTTGCCTTACCCATGAGGAAGCTAAGATTGTCCTAAATGATTCCCACAGTGGAGCATGTGGGGGTCATTTATCTGGGTTAGCAATAGCCCAAAAGATATTATGTGCCAATTATTTATGGCCCACGATCTTTAAAGATTGTGTGGAAGCAGTGAAGCGTTGCCATCCGTGTCAGCTTTACACCAGGAAAATGCGGTCACATCCTGCTCCATTATTTCCCGTTGTCTCAGTAGGCCTCTTCATGAAATGGGGGATTGATTACGTGACATGCAACCCAGCCTCGGCTGGGGGGCATAAATACATCATTGTCGTTGTTGACTATTTTACGAAATGGGCAGAGGCAATGCCTACTTTCAAAGTCGACGGGGAAACAACAACTTTTTTTGTATTCAATCAGATTATCGCATGGTTTGGTATACCCAAAGTGATTGTCACTGACCATGGCAGTCATTTTCAAAATAACATGATGACGGAACTAACTACTATGCTCGGATTCAGACAAGAACATTCATCTTCGTACTATCCGCAAGCAAACGGTCAGGTTGGGTTGTCAACAAACTTTAAAAACTATCCTTAAACATACAATTGATGTAGCCCGCTCTAACTAGCGCATCATGCTATATCCTACTCTTTGGGCCTACCGAACTAACGTAAATACTGCTATGGGTTTCTCCCCTTTCCATCTCGTTCATGGAGTGGAAGCAGTTACTCCGATTGAGTGTGAAATCCCATCTCTAAAGATATCCATTCATGTGTTACCTGATACCACGGGGTCTTCACTTATTGAAACCATGCCATAGCATGTTCGTTCGTGGCATATGAAACAATACCCCTATTTTCAAAAAATATTAGAAAATACCTCCCAAAATCATTTTTTTAAACCCCCTCCCAATATGCCTTGCCGATTTTAAAAAACCCCTATTTTCCCTATATATTGCATGTATCCATTTTTTCATTTACATTTTTTATACCCCTTTATATTTCTACCTAAGGAAAAAAAAAACTAAACACAAGAAAGGGCAACACTTGATAGGCGCCCTTAGGCAAATCACTTTATTAGGAATTAAAATGTATCACATGATGTCAAAACAAATAAGAGAGGGTTTATTTGTACCAATCTCAAACAGTAGTGTGTTTTCCCCAAGAAGGGTTCAAAAATGAAACTTACACCATTTATAACTGCTTCTTTCCATCACGGACTTTTTATCCAAGCACCATTTTGGTATCTAGGAGATTATACAACTTCAGAAACAAAATTGATTTGGAATCTTCAATGCATACTGTTAATCTTTTTAGAGTAAAATATTAACTATATCAGTAGTAACTATACACTATATTTTTATTATTTCTATTATACAATAGATTCTTTGAAGTCACAAAAGACATTGCATATTCTTTCCCATCACTTGCAAATATAAGACTAAGAATCCTAAGTAATTTGATACAAAATAGTAGTGTGAGATGAATTTTGAAAACCTTAATAATTCCTACTCTTTGAAATTATCAATTAAGAGGCCAAGCATTCTTTTAGAATAAAGATATATTATGCATCAAAGGCTCTTGGTTTCTTTGGGATCTTTCTTACATGAGGCATATCAAGATGAATCAGTTCTTGAGGTAACATGTATCTTCTTGCATTGTCAAACTTTTAGATTTAGTCCATAAAAAAGGGTAATCTTACTCTATTGGAAATAAGTAGGGAAGAATCTATTTACTTATTACGTGTTCTAGTCTTGTATCTTGCTTGTGATCGTCATATAAGGAGGGTTACAAGTTTAAGTGTGCATAGGCTAGGGTATGAGCTAAGATCTAGATATTAAAGGTGTATGCTTTAGGGTGACACTTCCTTGGAACGAATTGCCTGAAACCCCAAAGGCTTGGAGAAAATTTGTCATGTTTTGCAGGTGTTCCAGCCAAGCAATTTCAAATTGTTACAGCAAGAACTAGCAGATAAAATTAAAGTGCCAAAGAACACGGCTAGCCCAAGTGCAATCTAAAGGAGTATCTGGAGATTGTTTTGTGACCTGTTTCAAATTACGAGGTGAAAATTATCCCCTGGAATTTTGACATGTTCAGGAAGTTCATCTAATTAATCTAACACCTTGAATAACACCTTGCTTCAGAAAATCTTCTCAAGCAAGGCCTCACCTTGGGCCGTAACTTCATATGATCTAAGAAATTAATTGGACAACTTATTCCACCTTTAATTTCAGTTTTTGATGTATTTATATTGCACCAAATGAACCCACTGTTTAACCATATTTGGCATTAATTTATCGTGAGTTATTTTCTGCAAAAGATCATTTAAAATTCCAGAATTAATGGTCTTGCATTGTTCATATTGATATCTTGTATCCTTGAGTATTTCAATTTCAAGTGTTTAGCTTGTTTAGCAACTTAATAATCTTACATGATCAAACACTCTTTCGGAGATTAAATTGGTAATTCACTTGCACAATTCTAATTAAGTTTTCATCATTTCCCCCTAAGCTCTCTCTATAATTTACCAAGTCAACCCTAAGGAATCCCCACTTGACCTTGAGAGTTAGTCAAAAGCAAGGGAAGTTAACACTGAGGTAACAGTGGTGCTGCTTTCTTTTGAAGTTGCTTCTCGATAGCACTAGTGGATTGGGACTTTTCCACCCAAGTGCTAAATAAGGAAAAATTTAGCCCATGGGCTAATTTTCGGTATTTTTTTCGAAGAAAAAAAAATTGTCAATTTCCATTTTCATCTAAACTATTCACTCAAATTCCATATGATAAATTTTTTACTCTAGATCCCTAAAATTTTCCCTGGTGCTAAATCAAGCTGTAACATAGTACAATAAAAATTGCAGCATATGTAAAAGCATTTTGTAATCTGCTATGACAAACTGTCCAATGGAATATCCATGGCAATTTACAAATAGGAGACAGATCCATAACACATTGTATATTCTATGGTGTCACCTTAATACAAGATGCAAGGAGATGCAATTATCAACCACTGTTGATCCATTCATGCTTGCATTACATGACATGATTACAAGAAATTTTAAAAAACATAGAAAGGGAAAAGAGTGAGCTCCATTATGCATCTTATGTTGCCGAACAAACTGTAAGAAGAAAATGACCATGATTGCTTTAAATCCCAATAGGTTCATATTTGCTTCTCACATTTAGTGTCCTCATCATTGTGTCGTTCATGCAAACAAGATTACCCCAACCTCTAAAGAGGGATCAAGTTCTATATGTCATAATCAAGCTAAAACAACAGCCAACGAACTGAGACAATAACAGAAAACTAAGACAATCAGTTCAAAAAGCTGAAACCAAGATATGGAACCACATAAAAATAAGCTCTATCCATGAGACAATTACCACATGAACCCTTACAGCAAGGTATAAAAGCTTCAAATTTTAAATTTATAGCAGATTGAGTGAGCTTATAACAGCATATTCCCTACATAACTATTTAAGGATGAATAAATATCTCAATCAATTCATATGAATAATAATCAACAGACTACAACTTATAGAACAAAATTGCTGATTATGGAAGCAATGCCCATCTTGTCACTGATCGTACAAGAAATACAGCTGAGAGAATTCTTTGATGCCTTGTTAAGCCAAAAATGTTTAGCTTTTGTCCTGTAGTACTAGTAGGTTCTTGGCTTTGCTGCACAATTTCTGCAGGCCTTCTCCTCAAACCATATAACGATTCCAAAAATGAAGCATCTATAAATCAAGAAAAATGAAAAGGCCATTCTCAGAAATGCTTCAAAATATCAATAAAACTGAATGCTAAAAAAAAGAAATTTTCATTCCAATAGATCTCTGATTCTCTCACCATAATTCAGCTCAGAGAATACTTTTTCTTGCTAATTAGAAGATCTGTTTTGCGGTATCACTCTTTCAAAATCAAAGGCCTTTACAAGTGAAGATTGTGTTCTTCCATTTGGCTGAAAAAGTTACGATCGTTCATTTTTTTTACTTTAAATATTCAATGTGATGCAATAAATACTAGTGTTTCTTAGTGATACGTACGTGCATTTTTTACTTGCAACAGATGTGAACATATAGAATGATCAGTATGCAACTGCTGTCATTCAAGATAAGTTCTCCAACTCTTAAATCAGCATCTCCTTGTAGACAATAAGATATGTAAAGAGGTTGCAAGGACCAATATCAAATGAAAAACAAAGTGTATGTACTATGGGCATAGACAGGCAAATGCATACACATTTTTCATTAATAAATTAAGCACCATACTAATTCCATCCATGTCTGATAAATTATAAGCATCCATCCAAGTTTGAGAAAATGAATAAAATATAACAGATACCAAAATTCCAATATCTACAGGCTCTCCCTAATTCATAAATTTCATACTAATTAAAAGGATCTCAATGTCAGCAAATAAAATCAATTTGCTGTAGTGATTTAGATAATGTAAGAGATGGCTACCAAGGTAACTGTGAACAGCCATAAACACAGTTTGCTAACCAAAAACCTCCTCATAGTTTGTTTTGTTAAACACTACAAATCTCAATAGAAAAGACATAGCAATTATGGCAAACAAACTTAATCAAAATAGAATTAGAACAATGAATTAACTCCCCAAAAAAATCCAATGAGTTTACAGTATTTCATATGTTTTGAAAACAAGTTGAATCCATTTTTCATAGCCAAATCCTTCACTTGCCAATATACCCTCTCAATACATGTTAGTACCCAGTTGTAAGAATATACATGATCACCTAGACATGTTCCTAGCTCTCTGAAGTTGAAGAAAATCCACCCTCAATAGACGAGGGGGAACGGGCATTAAATCCCCACAAACATCCAATGAGTTTACCATATTTCATATGTTTAGAAAACAAGTTGAAACCATTTTCTATACCAATTTGAATTTTATGCCTCGGTTTACTAAAAATATTAAAATACTAAAATTTTCATGAAAAAATATATTATAAAGATTCCAAACCATTAGAGACAAAATATGCACAGTTTTCTCATTTATATACCATGTAAGGGTGAATATATCAAAATGGCGCTGAGTGCATTACATATCTGAAACAAAATATATAATCAACAAGGCTCTAAATGGCCTCTAGAATCCAAAACACAACATGCTACAAGGTAGTAAGGTACTAGCCTACTACATATCACTGATCAACATGATCATTCACCAAAAGTATAAATTTATCCTTACTTTTTAATACCTACCATCCAAAGCAAAGCATACTTTTTATTAACTTTATCTTATTCCATATCCAATCACTAATGACAATGAAAATATACCAACAATTATGACACAAACATCAAATGACAATGAAAACATCCCACTCACATTAATGAAGGTAATGACAATGGAAATATCCCATGAAATGATTAAACTTTGGAGGTGGAATGTGGGCTCCATGACCCCATCTTACATACTTTATGTGATGAAGGTAGTATACTTTATTTGATCGAATGAAAGATAAAATCATACAATGGCATATATTCCATGAAGGGTATTCCATTTTTCTGTTTCCAGTCATCTCATCTTCTAACCACTCGATATAATTGTACATAAAACGGAGTATATTTTAGATGTTCACAAAATAAATGGTAGATACAATATGAGTATGAGTGACTACCGAAATTCCCTATAATATAAATATTTCAATTAAATGTATTATATATCAGGCATAAAGGCCAAGCAATATAATATAATTCAGAGCACATAGGCAGCATGAGGCTAATGAAAATCAATGAGGAGGCTTGTTCTTCTAGGGCTTCACCACAACAACAATAGGGCACTGTGCATGGTGGACACAATGGTCACTCACACTGCCAAAAACCAAAAACCATCATGCATAATACAATATCCTCTGCTTAAAACAAGTGTTGTATTACCACCCAAAACACAACTATAAAAACCTGAAAAGAGAATGGCCAGTTTTCTGAAACAACAATGACATGAATCTTCCCAAATCAAGCATATCAATAATATTGCTTCTTTTGCAAATGCACTTCTTAAAGCTGCAAATGAGGAGAGATCTCGTTCAGCCATACCTCTTAAGAGCCCCATATCCATGACTACCTAGCACCAACATGTCAGGATTATACTTCTTGGCAGCATTACATATGACCTCCCTGGCATCTCCAGTGCGAACCTCCATCTATGGAATCACCTGGCACAGTGATATAAAAAAAAGTAAAGATTTTCTATTAAGAAATCACAAGAAAAAATCTTTGAGATGTAGAATAGTTGGTGGTCGGTATGGTTAAGACGCCCTCTAAGCTGAAAAGTCGCTGGTAGCTAGTTCTAATCCAGCTGATACCAAAAAGTCCAAAAAATAAGACAAAAAAGCTACAGAATGCCATTGGTTGGTGTGAACAATGCATGACTGTGAAGTGATCTTGGAGAGTGTACTCATATCTGGAAACTTATATGATAGGATGAATATCATGCCCGATCTAGTGATGGTAATGGACGTTCTGATTAATTTTTTCAATCCTGATAACATGGAGCTGATCTATTGAAGGACCTTGCTCTTAAAAGTTTGCAATCCTATCTATATTGAACCAAGACTGAACTGATGGAAATTGCTTGAAGTTAACTGTATCAACAAATTCTGAAATAATCATAAAGGTACTTAACCATAAGTCCACTTTGAACCAGTATATTGCTGAAAGATGGGTTTTGATTTGAATTATAAAAGATCAAGGTTCAAACGTAAACTTCAAGTTTATTAGCCACACACATTTTCACTGTGGTAGGGAGGTTTGCACTGGCTTCTAACTGCACTTTAATTTTTTTCTTCTGTATTAAGGGATTTCAAGATTAAATCAAAAAACAGTTTCAAGACTAAATTAAAGAACATGCTAGTATAGACTGATCTATCTAATCCCAGGTCTAATGTATACTCCAAGATTGCAAAACTCAAGCCTTCACATTTTGAATTCCAATAATGTATACTCCAAGATTGCAATGCTCAAGCTTTCACATTTTGAATTCCAGTAATGTATACTCCAAGATTGCAAAGCTCAAGATTTCACATTTTGCATACCAATTTTTGATGCATCAACTATTTGTATGAATTCAAGAGTTACATCCTCCATCTTGGCACGCTAAAGCCATATCATAACCAAACCCAGATTATGATTAATAGATCTACTCCAAATCCTATATTATATACATTCAATCCACCTTCTAACTTCAATGCATTAGTATACTTATATACATTCAATCCACCTTCTAACTTGGATGCATTACTTATATACATTCAATCCACCTTCTAACTTCAATGCATTAGTATACAACGAAACACACTGGTAATGAATCCCTACTACAAGATGTAGTAGCCTCAGAGCATTTTGCTTCTCTCCACACAATCTGAACTGAAAGAATAGTTAACATGAATTCAATACAATAATTTGAAATGAAAGAATAGTTCAGATGAATTCAATACAATAAGCATGGAGGGATTTAATACAATAAGTAGAAAAATTATTAGCATTCAACTAAACATCTATAGAATTATATTAATTTTGAATCAACTCTGCAATCTAGTCCACACCAACTTGTTTAATTTCAATGTACAATATGAGTGACCTTACTTACATCTTTGTCTTTGCATATTTTCATTGCTCTTTCCAAAATCCTCTCCGTAGATTTCTTGATATCCTTTTCCAACATCTTCTGCACATCTAATGGTACCATGAAAACTACTCACGTAGAACTGCAATCAGAACTGGGCCTCTATAATAAACCCCAAACAAAATAAAACACTTCAAAATGGAATGCCATCGAGAGCTGTTCTGTAGCTAAAAATACTAAATATCCTTTCAACCAATAAAACCCAAAAGCCTATATCATTTCACAGTGAATTACATCCTACCAATATTCATAAATGCCAGAGAAAAATGCCTGAAGAGACTAACCTGGGCTTCCAGTTGTGAGAGGGAAAACTGAAGCTCGCTGAGCATGAATGATAATCATTCTATCCTGCGATGCAAACAGATTGTTAAGAGCCCATTGGAGAGCATCAATGCTCTCCTCGGTCTCGTTTATGGGAACCAATATAAGCCTGCTTGATTTCTTCTGCTCCTCCATGGACACCAATGCACAAGATTTTCTCTCTGCTTACACTTATCTTCACGCCCACTAATTTTTTTTGCTTCATGCAGCTAAGAAAGAGGTTATGGTGAGGATTGTTAGTCATACCAGTCAAACTGCCTGAAGATGAAGTTTTACCGTCTATATAAAAATTAAACAAGAAGCCTCCACTCCACTAGGGTTTCATACCAGTCAAACTGCCTAAAGATGAATACTTGCCTTAGTTCCTTTAGGGGCGTAAATTATGAAGAGAATCACATAGACGGTCTCTATTAAAGCGCCTGCCCCATTAACCGTAGAGATCAACAGTCCGTCGGGCTTGATTAATCCATAATATGTCCACAGCGAAGTGCTCAACAACGTGCAGATATTTCGCAAAGAGTTGAAATCCTCTGTGGACTTCTTTCTCATTATGCGCAAAAATGTCTTACTGTCCATCAAAACATAATTAGAAACCAATATTTATAGAGTCCCTTACAGTGTTTGTATATAATGATTTAAAACATTTCAGAGCTTACACTGGCGAGATGAAAACGAGGATCGATATCACGTTTCCTGCACCGTTTTTCCCAAACTTCAAATAAATTAGAAAGATCACATCATGGTCCATTAATTTCTCAAACTAATTCAGCAACCTACAAGAAAAATTATACCGCATTTATATTAATATGAAACTACGTTAAGTGCAATAGATATACTGGTGAGAATCTCACCTATAACACCAACAATGAAGCCCATATCCGCCATCTCCACTGTATGCTCGGAATCAGTACAAATTATTCTTTCTACTGGGAAATACTACACATATATCCTCGTGCAATCTCATGGTCTGATTTATACTAACTGGGAATAGTACAAACCAACCATTGGAGCGAGTGTGACCACAACCCAATAAAGTAAAAACAAATAAAAAGAGAATATTACCAGCTGCGCTCATGGAAGCTGCTCTACACTCTGTTCGATTTCTGAAGTCTCAATGTGTCGTGAGGGGCAGAGGATTAATCTAGAGCACCCTCCGCGGAACCCCCGGACGCTCAGTGAATCCCGTGTGCTTGCTCTAGTCTCTCGAGATGAAATGGAAAGAACTGCAATTGTCTGTTCCACATTTCTGGTCTTGGAAGAAAGAAGCGTCTTCAGGGTGCATGCATGCTTGGAGCTCTGGTGAAGGGCACGGGCAGAAAACCACAGGAAAACCTATGCAGCATACGTAGGGGTGCAGGCAGGCTTGTCTGTTCCACATTTCTAGTCTTGGAAGAAAGAAGCGTCTTCAGGGTGCATGCAGGCTTGGAGCTCTGGTGAAGGGCGCGGGCAAAAAACCACAGGAAAACCTATGCAGCATACACAGGGGTGCAGGCAGGCTTGGAGGACTGGTGAAGGGCGCGGGCAGGATTGTGGAATAAAATATCCCTCAACATATTGGGTATTTATATAGTTTAAAAAAAACCCTTTTTACCCCTAATATACCATCAATATATTAACTTTTAATTTTTTAATTTTAACCCCCCCAATATGAACGGACGTGATATCATATTGGTCCCCAGGTGACGCCCCCGTGCCTGATACGACTGAGCTTAAGGAACATCTGGTGCATTTAGAACACCTTGATGAACAGCGTAGAGATGCGCTGACTGCTAATCAAGCTCATAAAAATAGGGTCAAAACTCAGTATGATAAATCGGTCAAACCTTGGGTTTTCTCTGAGGGGGAACTTATCTTGCTTTAGGACCAAGACAAAGAACCCCTGGGGGTGGGAAAATTCAAGGCCATGTGGTTAGGACCTTATGTCGTGTCGAAAGTATTGAGTAAGGGTGCATATGAGTTAGTTGATTTTGATGGGAACAAGTTGCCTGAGCCTAGAAATGGGCTCTACCTGAAAAAGTACTATGCTTAGGCCTAGCACTTTTTCTTGTATTTTTATTGTATGTATTTTTATGTACATTAGGTTGTCGGTTTTGTTTTTATACTATCTGCTGGTTGTTGCAGATGTCTTCTGAAAGGTATATAGGGTTCGCTAATGGCGCCAGTCGTAATACTTGTAACCTAGCTTCGGCAGCATGGGTTATTTACTCTCCTTCAGGACAATTTGTGGCCGCGGGAGGCGCTTGTTTAGGTCCTGCTTCTAATAATGTTGCTGAGTATAAGGCTGTAATTGAGCTCCTATGGGATGCTTTGTCACGTGGTATTACCCAACTTGAGGTCCGTTTGGACTCTCAGTTGGTGGTTTCCCAGCTCAATCGGGCTTATCAGGTACGCAATCCTATTTTATTACGTCAGTTCATGCAAATTCGTTTATTGGAAAGAAATTTTGAGGTTATTACATTCAATCATATTCCACGAAATCAGAATTCATTGACTGATGCATATGCTAATTACATTTTAGATTGGCATCTCACACACATTTTATAAAAATATACAGCAAACATATAAAAAACATTTGTACATAAACTGACAACAAAAAATAATATATATATATATATATATATCTGTCCATAGATAGGTCAAGACTGATCCTCAGATCCCGTCATGTACAAAATATACAAAAAAGTGGATCGTAGTCCATCGAAATGTCCTAGATCTACGCAGGACTGCCCTGGTCACTAGGACCACCTTGGTCCCCATGGTCCCTCAGTACTCTGGCTTCCTCGGCCTCTTCGGCTTTGGTAGCCTCCACAGCCTCTATATATACAAGTACCGCTCTGACCACTTGCCTGAATAGATGTAGCCAGACCGATGGAACTCCAACTACGAACTCCTGGATGGCAGTCAAGATATGCTCTATCCGCAAGGTAGGTACTCGTTGGGTCAGCCTGGACAGCTTCCCCTCTAGAACCCTGATCAATCTCGGGTCTTCGCCTATGACAGGACGAACAAACATGCGTGGGTGCCCTTCAGGGCGGACCGGTCCAATATCTGCATTTTGATACATTTATAGGATTAAGACTTGTACATATGTATATATCTATCATTTTAAAATTCATAAAAATTTGAAAAATGATAAAAATTAAAAATTATTTACCTAGCTCTCCCCATGCTCCTCCTGGAGGGAGGAAAAGTCCTGGGTCACCTCGAAAGTCCATCCCATCATATGGAAACTGCTCCAGTGCTAGTAGCTGTTGTTCCCACCAGGGATAGAAATCATCATCATATACGCTATGTACTGTGTCTCCTCCTCCTTGATGGAGGAAGATGTCTCCCCACCTGCTCAGGCTCGGCTGACGTGGAGATTTGACTGGTAGAGGTATGGCAGGGCTCAATGCTGGTACTCTCGAAGAAGAAGAAGGCCACTAATATACTCGCATAAACAAATTTTTTCCACCTTCCTCTCTTGCAATGGGACAATTGTCTCTTCATGATAGGGACAACTCCTGAACACCAATCATAGAGAGCACCATGAAAATAGTCAACTGCCATCCTCATTTGGTTCCATGTAGCCAAATGTAAAGAGGAGGATCCTGAAATCCTCACGATGGTGCTAGAAAGTACTCGTAGAGTGAAGTCAGGAATATGTACAACGGGGACACAACTCCCTCTCTTTTGAGTACCCGGTGTGCAAAATACATCTATGTAGTTCTGAACACTTAAAGGGTCACCGCCTCGGCCAGTGCCCTCTAAGTTCACCGGTGCTCCTCATCATGACAGACCAGTAATGAAATATATGTCTTCAGTAGTAATCTCCAAGGTTTCACCCTGTAGGTTGAACATCCCCAAATCATGATCCCAATAATTAACAATGAACTCAAGTATGCAGACATTGGCCTGCATGGGTGATGTACAAAAGAATTTTAGTAGCCCACTTGTTCGCAATGCATGTACAGTGGACGCACTTTGGAGCACTGCTTGGTCCACTATTTCATGCTCCCGTTCCCTCCATTCCAGAACCATTTTTCACCTAGCAAAACAAGTAATTTCATTTAGTAATTCCATATAAAAATTCAAAATTTTTTGACTATTTTTAGTCTTATATCCTTCACGCAGCACACACGACTGTCTAGTTAGACATGTCACGTACTGTACGCGACTATCTAGTTAGGCAACTCGCGTACAGAACGCGTGTACGCGAGTCTCTACACCGTCAACCCGCATGCGCCCGTGCCATCTTTAGGATGCTTTTAATAATGGAATTAAGACTCAAAACTCATAATTGCTTGGATCAAAATGAAGAGCTCAGGGTGTAGGCTTACCTGCAACTTGCGGAATTCAATTTCGCTGGTTCAAATGTCCACAATGATCGAACAAAGGTAGAAGGACAAACTTGCTTTTTATGGCTCAAAATTTCAAATGGTGAGTTTTGTCTTGATTTTTCAACTATTTATAGAAATTATATTTCTTTAAGTGGGTCTTTTTCTATAGTTTTAAAATTCATTCAACTAATACCATCTTAACAGGTTTGTCACTATTACAAAGTGTTGTTGCTCCAATAGGGTGGTTTTGTCATTTCCAATACATTTTGGTATCTTTATTCAATCCACATTAACCTTAGTATTCAACATTTAGCCACGAACTATGGTATTATAAGCCATTAGTTCCCCGTTTCTTACCATTGTTCTTCCGTGGATAGGACCCTTTTTCATGAGTATCCTTCTTTTAAGCCTATGTTGTCCTTTGGTGCTCATACCTCAACTGTTTCAGGTATAGGGGTATCCTCTTAGCTATTTTCCACGCAAAAATAGAGCTTCTTTTGAATCTCTTTTTACAAGCTATCCCTTTATAGGACTTCCCTCCCTTATGGAGTTTCTTTAGGCTCAGGTCTGACTCCTTGAAAACAGACTTGACTGCCGAGTTAACTCGTCTGTTCAAGCTCGTTAAGAATATGTGAACGGGCATCTGCATTGGTGGTAGGTTATCTCTTTCTCGGACCATGCAGAATAATACGAGAAAGGATCGCTCTCTTTTCTTTTTGAATTGAGAAGAGTATTCTTAGGTATAGGTTTATCACTTTTCCGGACCTGAGGGACTAAATTTACGGAAAATGAACACCCGGTTTGAGCTTAGTTTTCTCTTTTTCGTGCTCTGGACCTAAACATGAAAAAGATTTCGAGTGTACTTTGCGTCTTTGTCATGCTCGTTAAACACTTAAGAACAAAGCAACGAGTTTATTGTTGTAAGCCCCATTTCTCGTAACCAAATGGATCTTTTCGAGTGATCTTGCTTTCCTTCACACTCGTAAAACTCAAGCTATTTTATGCTGTTTTGGAAGGAGCGTTGGGTAGGTGGTAATTTAACCTTTTTCAGACCTCCTTGACTAAGTACGAAAAAGGTTCACCTTTTCTTCTATGGAAGTTAAGAAAGTTCTTCTATGGTATGTTTTATACTTTTTCGGCCTCAGGAGACTAAATTGGACGAAAAAGGACCCCCTTGGAGTCTTCTTTGGAGTTTTCAGACTCTCTAAATGTGAAAACACCAACTGAGCATGTACTAGTTCGGGCTCATTAAATCCACAAATTAGTGACCATATCAAGCATTATTTTTTCGTCTCTTCAAGCTTGTTAAAAAATGAAGAGGGATCCGATTTAACTTTCTTGGACTCATTAAAATTTAACAGGGAAGGTAAGGAAGAAGTTTTCTCTTGTTTTCAGTAATGGCAGCATGTCCTCCTTGAACATAGCACTTTTTTTTTTCCGATATCCATGTTTCAGTGATCACTTGTTGTTCAGCTATTACTTTGATTTTTTTTACTCCTCCTCTTGTCCGTTCTACCTGGGGAATCTTATCATGTCTCCTACATGACAGATAGGTCTAGTTGTTCTATCTATAAGTTATACGCTGCCTTGGGTCATCTCTGTGTTGTGCTCATTGTTCAAGGCCTTTACCCAATGTCTGATTTATAGCCTGATACCATCATTGTTATATCTGTTATCTATTGTGTCTCCCTTCTTTTTCCCAGTTCCTAGTCACTCTTGTGATCTGTTGGAGGATCTGTTGCCTTCCTTATCATAGCATAGTTCCGTTTCAGTACTTCCTGATGACGAAGACCTAGAGTTTTGACGATCGTACCTCAGGATTCACTTTTATCATTGGTGGATTCCTTTGCTTCAGTTTTCGATTATCACCTATTGATTGACAAACTGTTGAATCCTTTCCATGTTCGAATTCAGCTTACCCTTATTCACATGGCTTGGATTGTACTGGTTCTTTGGGATCCTTTATGAAGACCTTAGTTCCTCACCTATGGACTAAGTTGCGCAAGATTATGTTCTATTCATATACACAGCTTCCAGATCTTTGAAGACTCATCATTATTGTATATTGTGGCTTCGATCCACCTTTGTAATATGCGTGGTTTCATCCCCATATCATATGATGTACTCAAAAATTGTAAAGGAGCTAGTGTTCCAGTAAATTGAATATAGCATCCTCAGATGTAATTTCGTATATGACATTACTATGTATTTGTTTTAGGTACTCTCTCTGCTCCATTGGATTTCTGAGTTCTCCAAAGATAAAGATTATAATGTATTTCGGCCATCGCTTCCCTCTGACCTCACACATTATGGGGCTTCTGTTATCCACCTGAATGACACCTCTCCGTCCGAGTGCCGACATCTCTCATGTTGGCACACAAAAGGACATTTATGGATTGAGGGTTTCCCAAAACACTATAGATGGGCTTATTATGAACTACATTTATCATCCATCCAGCTGGTTATTTTCACCTTTGGATATGTCAAGTCATGTACGCAACTCTCTATATATGCAACTCACGTGTTGTATGCGAGTATTGGTTGTTGCATCTCACATATAGATTTGTATGTGGGTTACCCTTAGAGCAACTCGCATGTCATACGCGAGTTGCCAGTATTGATACCCACGTACATCTCCTTTTGACATTAAAAATAAAAACTCGCGATTACTTGAGATTAGTTAAGCACTTACCCTTAATCACCTTAACTGTCTCAACCTCCTCAACCTTCGAAACTGCCTTATTTCACCAAGTATAAATATAGGCCTTCGGGAGGGTGTTAATCACATACACTTGGAGAGCAAAGTTATGCTGGTGGAGTTTATACAGAAGTCTTTGGAGCAGTGGAACTCAGAATCCTTTGGCTGCAGAGGAGTCCTTGTCTCAGGCGTTGGATTGTAATCTGAACTCTTTCATTATTGTTAATAAAGAGAATCCTTCTTCCATATGTGTCTTGAATGTCTCTCATATATTGTGGTTTGATAAATACTTATGTTTCAGCACTCTGTATATGATTTATCTAACCTGTTTATATATATGTATCCTCTTGTATTTGGAAGATTGACTCTTGACAGGTGAAGGAGAAGGATCCCTGAAGACTTTGGAGGAGAAGCAGAGTGGAAGAGGACAAGCTAGGATCAACCATCGTGTATCGGGTGAGTCTTTCCTATCTTCCTATTTCCTTTACTGCATTCTAGAGTCAATTTCCTGCAAGTTTCTTGAGTATGTTGGTAACCCCAGACCTTCGGTTATAAGGTGTTTATTCATGTACAACAGGTGTAGGTATCTGTGGATTGGCATCTCTATGGCTAGCATGGGGTCGGTGTTGGGGCATTCCCCTACCAACTCCCTGGAAGCCCAACATGTCAAAATAGTTGACATGTTTCCCCATCACAAACTCTGCATACAATTTTTGGAGGAAGTACATCAGTACTTCCCTATTGTTGTGAGGGGGAATGTCAAAAACCATGTACCACCTATCCATCCCGTTTTCTCTGATGGGTGGAAAAGTGCACCACTCAATAGAAATATGTGGCCTGCTGATCCCTGGGATGTCATCCGACCCAGGCAATCTAAATAATGAATAGATGGCTTGTTTTGTTATTTTCAGCTTTTTTACCTCATTGTAACTCAACCCATCAGCATATTGTTGCCTTTTCCTCTCCCTGTAAGATGTGATTCTATACAACGCATCATTCGATATTGCGATCGTATCAACAATAGATAACAAAGAATCTGACAGGGAGCGACGGAGCTCATCTCCACCCCTCCAAGCCGAACCAATCTCGCTCAAATGGCTAATAAACCTCAGTATCTCCGCATTGTTACGATCCATAGTAGGCACTGCAATCATAAATACAAATAAAATATCATTAGAAATAAACACATGATATAATGACGTATCTAAGAACTGAAAAATGGTATAACTATTGACATATAAACTAAATCTATCATGTAAATTTAAAAATTGATCTTGAATTTTACAGTAAAGAATAGGAGGCATAATGTGTTGTTGATGAATAAAATCCTAGTATAGGCAACGATTTTGTTAGATATGTAATTATTTGTTGTACTGTGATGTTTTTTGGACTCCAAAGGCTATTTAGCAGAACTTTATGGATTTTATGGTTGCAAGGGTTCCACTAGATTAAATATCATGTATGATCTAGTATGTGATTGGCATGTTTAATCAAATACATCAACCTACCTATGTATCTTCACGTTCATAGAGTCTATTGTTGAACTTTGTTGTCTTGACCTTAACCAAAAAGTACCCTTCTTTCAAGACGAAATATTTGTTAAAAGCATGGGAAGCTGAACTATACCTTATTTTGACACTTGGATTGGGAATTTTCATCAAAACTATAAGGTGTTTATTGATGTTCTTGGAAGAGCAACTTCGAGAAGTTTCATCAAAATTATAAGGTGTTTATTTGTGGATTTTGGTATGGATTCACAAGGATCCTTGTGAATATGCATATAGAAATAGTGATTTAGTGAACTTTATTACGATGAGAATGACACTTATTCTTAATATAGATACCATTAGAGAGAATATCATTTGGATTAGGATGTTAGTTTTACTATCTTTAATTAAAGGGGGTTATTGTTCAATAATAATTTTAGTTAATTGAATTGGGAAACTAATATTTAAATGAAAAGGGCTACATAGTTAGGGATAATTAATGAGATTGGTAGTTATTTCATGTTTTAATTATTTTTAATGAGGGGAATTGCAATATGGATGAGACTACTAGTTAGTCTCTATTCTAGTTATGGATCACGTTGTTAGAGTGTTAGTCTATTCATAAGCTATTTATTGTTAATGCGAGCGGCTATTGTTGAATGAAGTTGGTAATCAATTTCTAAGCCATTTATTAATAATGAAGATTATTATCATTTTGATGAGGGTGATATTCAATGGCTATGGTAGCTATTGTTAATGAGGGTGACTATATTTCTATGAGGAAGGTAGGGTAATTCCTTTAGATGAGGCCACTTGTCAATTCCTACATCAATAATTATTATCATAGATACAATGGGATGGTTTGCATCATATCACAACCAACTATATATAATACACAACTTAAAGACTCAACATTAGAGTGTACAAAATGTCAAAAGAAAAAAAAAAACATGACAAGGAAAAAATCATAATATATTCATTTGTTTTTTGAGTTAATTGGGGTTTTGGTTTCCATTGGGCATGGGAATTTTGGGTATGAATTTTGTTAAATAATCAAAATTATTTAATTTTTATCATTAAATTGGGGAATTGGTTTCAATTGGCCAAATACATTGGGGTTCTTGTTTCCATTGGGTTTTTGTTTCAATTGGCCATAATTTAATTTAATATGGTTTAATTTTTCAATCTAGGGCAAATAAATTGATGAAGAAAAAGAAAAAAACATGAAAAGAAATAAGGAAAATACCTCACAAAGGGGAGGTTTATCCAAAGGTGGAGATGGAGGGCTCAAGCACACCCAAAATTGTGTTTGCACAGTCGAGAGTTGGTCCTCGTTCGTCCAATAGCCGTGCGGTTATGAGAAAAAGACAGCCTTGGCCAATATTAAAAAAAAAACAGGCTTTTCAAATTGCGCCTCTGTTTTAGTGAAGGAAATCGCACATGCGATTCTCTTCGCTAAAATGGAGGCACGATTTGTCTTACTATCCTAGCTGGCATGCCTATTGCCAGCCTTGGGACTAGGCTTGGCAGGTTCGGGATTGCTTGGGATGATTTCTTTTTTTTGGATTAAGAGTGATTGACTTCACTCCACCATTGCATCTAAAAGGTCCCTCAACTTCTTGCACACACCCATTAAAAATGTATAAATTCATGTGAAACTCAAATCTATTAAACATTAAAATAAATACAATTTCATAAAATATAATTTTTATTTTATACATTGGAAAAATAACTTTTAAATAATTTTAATTATCATTAAATAACACATTAATTATGTCTATAGGCATTTCTAGATATTATTTAGGATTTTGGTCTTGTTAGAGCGAATTAACAAGATTAACTTAAGTGTAACAAGTATATAGCAATGATTCATTTCATGGTTATCGTATCTCATTATTCTTAAATGCATCTTCGATTAAAAAGTGGTAAGGAAAATGTTAACAAACAATTTTTTTTGTTTCTTAATATCAGTTCTTGTTATTTATTTATTTATTAAATAGTAATTGTTTTGTGCTTATGTTAACTCTATCATTATAGTATAAACTATGGATATAAAATTATTAATTAATAATATGGTATAAATAATGGATATAAAATTATATATTTTAGCTTTTTTTTAATTAAAAATTTATTATCTTTATTAAAGTAAATCATTTATTACTCACCATTTTACTCGTGGTATACTAATATTTCTAAAAAATTGAAATAAAATGCCTTTTACTATGCTAACATTTCTAGAAAGTTGAAATGCAATGCCTTTTCTACGTTGTATTTTAGCCACAGATTGTGGCAATCGCTAGTTAAGTTAACCAACCAACCGGTTATCCCTTCCAATTTTAAAGTTGAACTCGCCTACCCACTTTTCTTAAAATAGTATGTCGATTCCGTTTTGATGAAATCCTTCATCTAGAATAATTGAAGTGGCTATATCTAGAAGATCGTGCAAATTCAATTTGTTACTTATATTTAATTTTATTTTATATTCAGCGGCCTCTTATCTCATCCCCTGGCCACGGGCTCCGGCGAGGGAGACGTATTCAAACTTTGGATCCTGTCAACCTCTGTGGAAAAATCCCACAGATGATTAGAGAGCGGCTATACTGATCCACTCCATTTATCATGTTATACTTATAATTGCTTGTTTTCCACTAAATGCCACGCCAATTCCACCATAATGGCGGCTTGCTTTCTTTCTAGAAGTTGACTTAGCTTACATTCTGTTCCTATCGACTGCTAATTCGCTCGCCATATTTGACAACTGATCGCACCCTCCATCTATAAATTACTTTCTCAGCCTGTGAAACATTCACTGAAGAGCAAACAATACCAATCAACTTTCTCTCTCTATATTTAGTGCGAAACGTGGAAGATGGCCAGCATGATAAGTTGGCGATGCTGCTCGATAGCATTGCTGTTAGTTGGACTGCAACAGCTTAATGTAATTTCGGTTTTAGCTGTCGCTGGAAAATCAGATCCGTTTGTTTACGGTCTCTGCAACGTAGAAAAATACAGCAATGGTAGTGCATACGAGAGCAACGTCAACGCAGTATTGAAATACCTGGTGAATACCGCTGCCCCAAGAGGCGGATTCGCCACATATTCTTATGGCCAAGTTAACGGCCTTCTGCAATGCCGGGGCGACGTTTCTGAGCAGGAGTGCCATAAATGTTCCGTCGCAGCCTCAAAGATGGTTTATCAAGACTGCCCCAACGCCATTGGCGCAAGGATTCAGTTGGATTTCTGCTTCATTCGTTATGAGAATTACACTTTTGCCTCTGTTCTTGATACTAATGTTGTCGCTGCTCTTGAGAATGTGAAGAGCAACGGTGATATTGAAGGTTTCAATCACACACTCGGGACTCTGGTGAAGAGTCTGGCAGGCAAAGCTCCCTTAAACGCGAAAAGATTCGCCACCGGATCATTGGTGGTGAATTCGTCTGTGACAATTTATGGATTGGAAACGTGTCAGAGAAGTCTTGCGGGCCCTGACTGCGGTGTTTGTTTGAGAGAAGCGATTACAGCCATGAATACGTGTTGTTCTTCACAGGTTGGAGCTCAGGTGTATCTGGGCAGTTGCACTGTACGCTTCGAGATATATCCCTTTTATAACCAACCCAGGAAGTTGCCATGATAGAGATGCAACCTTAAGTACTCAGTCCCTGCTTTCTATTAAATAAATAAAGGCCTCCTGGGATATCTCAACTATGTACGATTCTATCGAATGGGAGATGTGTTAAATGAAATAAAACAGTAAGATGCTTATAATGTTTTTGTTTTGTTTTCAATTATAGTTAATGCACTGAAATATGATTGCACTATACACAAATTTTGTAAAACATTTTAGGTACAAAAAGCGTTCATGGTAAATCATTTCGAAGTATATCCATTCCTAAGGCGCGTGAATAGGCTCCTATACTCTTAAAACATCTAGTTGAAAGTAACACATCGAGTATTCCAAACATCCAGTATCCAAGTATGGAAGAATTAATGTGTTGTAACAAACTTAATAATATAGAATTAATATGTTACACTTAACTTAATATTATAGAATTAATATGTTGCAGTTAACTTAATAATATAGAGATTGAAAGAGCCAAAATAAGTATGTCCGATGAACAAATTGAAGGATACGTATAATTTGTTTGCTTTAAATGATAAAATGACATAAGTCATTTTAGGCATGCTTATTTCAAATGATTGAAAAAAGCACTATGTGATTGATGGATTTGGAACCCCTTTCAACTTGACTATGTTTTAAAAAAAAAATCAAAATGAGTAAGCCATTAAAATTAGTGTGTAATAGATATTCGTAGATAAGATAAAATTTGCAATATCATATATTTTCACAAATGATTGTTGAAAATAAATAAAATATGTATAATCATAATATATGTAGTATTAAATAAAATCTTATTACTAAATATAAATGTTAGAGATATCTTCATCATTGGTATAAAAAGATAAAATGTAGAAAATCCATTACTTTCTAGAATATTTAACTTTTACTTATAGAAAGATAATACAATTTCAATAAAGTGGTGTTCTCTTAAGATTGGTATGACCTTTTTTAGTGAAACATAATGCATATGTTTGTGTTAGGCACCCGGTTCTGTATGTAAACACTAAGTATATAAACATTAAAAAAATTGAAAAAAAATGGGAAAGTTGTAGGCGTGTGTACAGTATTTTTCAATAATTGTTAATATATATAAATAAAGTAAGTGAAGCCTTGGAATGAGAAGGTTGACCATGCACTAGTGTAGGTTCTTTTTCATTTTCAAAATAGGTGAACTAATCAAAACTTACAAATAAAATAAGAAAGCTATGTTTTTCACAAATTTGACATATGGAAAAATATAAATAAATAAATAATATAAAACAATATTGTATTTCTAATATATATATATTTTGAATTTGCACATAAATCTCTATAAGTTTGTGCAATTTCATTAGCAACAAACTATTCTAGCATATGTAGATTCTGGGAAATGAAAAAAATGGATATGTTTTGTTAGTTGTAGACCTAAAACACCAATTTGACAACCAAAACCTAAAACCAAAGAAGAGACCTCATCCACCACGTAAGTGGAAAAAGTCATTCATGCAAAACATTTTTCAAATTTGAAAGGTGCATGTATTAATAACGCACACACATTTCTATACAAAAAATAATGTCCATGTTATTAATCATGCATGCGTTTATCATTCCCTAGATTTTAATTCTTCTTTTTCTCTCTTTCTCTTTTATATATCTCTAACCCTACCTCTATATCCCATTGTCCCTAACCCCCCTCCTTTATAACTCCCCAACTCTCTCTCCTTTTCTCTATCTAATCCTTATCCTTCTCCACCCTACCAATAACTTCCCCATCTATCTCACTCTTCCCCCACTACCCCTATCCTCATCCCCTCTCTCTCTATCTCTACTCGCTCCACCTCCAACCCCCAACTCTCTCTCTCTCTCTCTCTCTCTCTCTTCCCCATCCCCCCTACCCCTAAATAAGTTCCCTCTCTCTATCTATCTTCTCCACACCCTTTACACCCACCTTTCTTTGTATCCCTTCATACCCCTAACCCCCCCGACCTCTCTCTCGCATCCCCCTCCTCCCTAAATTTCTAACTACCTTGA
>LPNX010978321.1:69243-94253 GCA_001517045.1 Pseudotsuga menziesii | reverse complement strand
CTCTACCCCCCTAGTCCCCGACTCCCCACCCCCTACACTTGCCCCCCTCTCTCTATATTTATGTTGGCCCTAGGAAAATACAGGCAACATTCAGGTTCTGCTTGAGAATATAAATATTATGGTTGCATGACAGAATATTCGGTGACGGAGGTAGAGAAGCTATGATGGAGAAGCAGCCAGTGATGGAAGAGTCTGCGAGAGAAGAGAAGTTGTGACGAGAGAAAAGTCGCAACAGAAGGAACCATGAAAGAATAAGAGCACAATGGTTAAAAAGGACAACTCGATGATCGTGGGTAAGAAGTCAATTAGAATAACACATGATTTGGGAATAAATCATTTTTTCATCTTTGGGCCGATAGTGCCTACTACTAGTGTAACTGAATGTACAATAATTCGAATAATAGAATGTCAGATAACATAATAGATTTGATTGATTACAACATATAAGAGCTTATAAAAGAGAGAACCCAAGTTGTGTGCAAATTGGTCTCTGTTACTCCTATTCTAGTTGTTGAAGAGTCATAGATTTATAGAGTTGTAGAGAACAGAGTCCATCCAAGATGTGTGTGGATTGACAATAGAGTGAAGGAGAGGAAAATTCAGAGGTAAAAACTAGAGAGCATGATAGGAGAGAATTATGTACAATTTCATAAACCCCATCCCCCATCCCCCCCCCTCTCTCTCCCTACCCCAAACCCCCCACTCATTACCCCCATACCCCTACACCTACCACCCCCCCCTCTCTCTCTTTCTCTCTTTCTCTCACTCATTCACTTACATCCCCTACCACTAAGCCCCCCTCTCTCTATAACTCCTAATATCCCTTCCCACTAACAACCCCTACTCATCTCCATTCCTCTCTCTCTATCCCAATACCAATAACCCACTTTATTCCCTCTCTCTTCCCTCCTCTCCAAAACCCTTATGAGCTCCCTCTCTCCCCTCCTCTCCATAACCCTTACTAACCCCATCTCTCCCCTACTCCTAACCCCCACCCCTCTCTCCTCCAACCCCCAACATGACCACCCTTCTCTCTTTCTTAATCACCCTCCATCCTACCACTATCCACAAACATCCCNCTCTTTGTCTCCCCTACTCCCCCTACCACTAACCATAGACACTCCCCCCCACCTGATTTCTCTCGTTTACTGCACACCCCAAACCCCTCCTCTATGTATATATTAATCCTTCTCCCCCCTACCACTAACCACACCACAAAATACCCACTTCCCCATCTCCTCCCTCTACCACTAACCATCCCTCCTCTCTAAACCTAACCCTAATATGTCTCTCTCTAAAACCATATCCCCTGAGCTCTCTCTCTCTCTATATCCCTATCTTCTAATCTCTCTCTAAACCCCTGACCCCCTGACATTTCTCTCTCTTCCTTACTCCCCCTATTTATAACCACCTACGAATGACCCCCCCTCTCTCTCTTCTAATCCACTTTATCCTTACCCCCATCTCTATCTCTTATAAATCCCCCCCCTACCACTAACCTTGTAGCGAAAACATATATATCTCTCTCTACCCCTAATCCCCCCACTCCTCACCCTCCTACTTGTACCTCTCCACTTTATATATTTCTCTCTCCTAATCCCTCTCTCTCTCTATATCTCTCCTAATTATCCTCCCCTTACCATGAGCCCCCCCTCCCCATCTTCTCCTCCTACCACTAATGAACCCTCCTCTCTCATCCTAATGTAATGCAACCAAGTCCCAGAAATAGCATAAAAAGAGCTTGACTAGACAAGAATAAAGTAATCCATGCCTTAATAATTAATAATAGAGATGAATAGAAATCCTCTTCGAGGGAGGAACCTCCTTACATAATGTACTATGTACATAAGACAAGACAAGATACAATGATGACTAAAATTAAAATACCACCTTCATATATATAGGAGACTAAGGTGTATAATAATAACTAATAGACCAAATCCAACATGAATAATATGTAATACACCACAACATAGGGGGTAATGTGCCACACTATAGGGGTAAATGTGCCCAACATTTAGGGATTAACATTCTCCTCCCCTTCAGACAAGCATTATCCTCAATGCTTGGATGCATCAGTATGAAGGACTCATCTGGCCATGTCAAATCCATAGTTGGAAAGTTCTTCCACTTGATAAGGTACTCAATAATAACATGATTTTGTAGCTGTTTGGTCCTTGTTTCGATGATTTTTTTAGTTTCCCATATGATTTGTGCTTCTTCAAAACTCCTTTGGAAATGATGTTGATCTGAATGTAGTTTTATCTTGTTTTCTGACATCATTGGGATTTGGAGAACTGCTTGCTGGTGCCCTATGCAATGTTCCACTGCTTGAACTATAGAATTTCCTGTCACTTCTTCAACCATGTGCTCCATTTCATTATTATGGCCATAGGGTTTTTTGAAAGGTCTAATGCTATAAGGAAGGCTTCGCATATATAAGTTAATAGCATTGTTCAAATATAGAATAGGTGGATGACTTATTGGAATATCTTCAAATACCTTGGAAGGGTTTTTAAGGACCCTTTAGATATACGACGAAATAGGAACCTTGCATGTTTGAGCATATACTGAGTATAACTATGTAATTACACCTTGTTTTCCTTTCTTTAACAATGTTGTCATACCATTAGAGCGGATCACCTTGCTTGGTTTCCTTGTGATACCATTTAACAAAAATTCTTTTCCTTCCTAGAAAAATTTCATGAAAAGCTTCTAAAAATTAAAATCCATAGTTCCCAATTATTGTAACCATTGAAATCCTAATAGAACATCAACACCCCCCATTTGTATAGTAATCATGCAAATATGCAACACATAATCCCTCATAGTAATATTGATACTATTGCATTTCCATGAACAATTGATGGTTCCTCCATCTACAATCATTACTTGAAATTATGGTGCAAGATATACAAAGCAATTGAGATCTTTGGCTACTTTAGAGTGAATGAAATTATGAGTACTACCAGAATCAATCAACAATGTTACCTTTTTATCTTTGATATATCCTTCGATCTTGAGAGTTTCATGAGTGTTAATTCCATCCAAAGAATGACAAGATATAGTGGGAGTAATCACTTCTAGTTCACCCCCTTGCAGTGGTTCCTGTTCTTTTTGTTCTTCCTCTTCACATTCTATGTAGAATAATTTATTTTCTCCACACTTATGTATCTTCATATACTTTCTATCACAATTAAAGCATAGACCTTTTGCTCTTCTTTCCTGTAGTTTTTTAGGTGTTAACCTTTGAGGTTGGTTAGACGAAGGGACATCATTCTCTTTGTATGTGTTGGAAATGGTATTTCTAGTGTCCAACCCCATATTTTTACCTCCAACATTCCTTTCCATCATGAAATACTTCTCCAAGGATGGTTGTTCGAATAGACACACCTCATATTGAATGTTATCCTTCAAGGTTCCAGTAAAGAGATCCAACAAATTATCTTTTGAAATATTCTTCACTCTAAGACTTAGCTACTAAAATTGCTTCGTGTGCTCTATAACTAGACCTTGTTTATTGAGATTTATTGATTGGCTAAAGAAGGTGTTTCTATTTATATCCCCATAATGTACAATCAATTATTTTGTGAATATAGAACAAGAGATAATAGAGTCCATTTTATGGTCACAAATCCATTGGTACCATACAAACTAATCAGGTTCTAAATATAAGGATGCAATAGTCACATTTTGCAAAGTTGGAACCTAGTGTAGATCAAAGAATTTCTACATATGAAAATTCCATGTGATTGGATCCTTGCCACCAAACATTCTAATGTCAATATTGAGGATAAAGTAGCTCCTTGGCTTGAGTTGAACCCATGATGTTGTAGTGAATCATCAACTTTTGAGGACCCAAACTTCTTACTCTCCAATTGTTTTTCAATTTTCTCAAGACATGACTGGAATACATCCCCTTTTTCCTCCTTATCCTCTTTTTGAGTAGATACATGAGGAATAAAGCTATGTTTTATATCCTTCATCAATTCCTTCAATTATAGAAGATATTTGTTTTAGCCATCCCTTTGAGATCCTCTTTACTATACATCTTATTTTCCAATGGACTAAGTCATCCATTTTCACATTTCCTTCAATAATATCTTCCAACTTGGATACTCTAAAATATATCTCTTCCATTTGATTGTATGTCGGTGATGAATCCTTTAGAAGTTCGAGGGGAGTGTGATTTTTTTCACTTCCTTTTGGTGGCATTGCAAACAATACAAATAGATCTTTCTAATCAAAATTTAAAATGGCGTACCTTTTTCAAACCCTGATTAAAAGAATTTTTTTGAGCCAACTTGTACTTGCTATCATGGTGTGTCCTATTTCCAATGCTATAGGTCTAACCTAATTTGGATGTGCCAAAAAATGTTATTGCAAATATCCCAAAACTTCTTATTTTTTGCCTATCCAGAAGAGAGAACTTGTAGGGTATGCCATGTGTCCAATATTTCATTTCTAAAGTTGAAAATCCTACCACACATACCCTAGTCCATCTTATTTTGGATTCAAGTGGTGTCACTCCATTTGGATCTTGGATTCCTTGGATAAAAGTAACATAATAACGATATCCACTAAGAGATTGTACTTGAGCTGGTCCCCATACATTTGTATGCACAAGCTCTAATTTTTTTCCCTTATTCTGTTTCCCAACCCTAAGAAATCTAACTCTCTTTTGTTTCCCATAAACACACTTTTCACAGAATTACAAACTTAATTTCTTCGGATCTAGAAGCAATTTCCTTGAGTGGAGAATATGCATCCCCTTCTCACTCATGTGGCCAAGCCTATGATGCCATAACATCATACTTGTTTCTGTGGAAGCCACAAATATAGAATATCAATATTATGAGGAAAAAAATACAACATACCTATCCTATCTCCTTTTTCTATTACCACTACTCCTTTAGTGATCTTCCACGATGTTTTTATAAACATAGACAAACAACCGCTATCTCGTAACTTACCTGTTGAGATCATATTTCTTTTCATAGCAAGAATATTACTTACATATTTTAGCAACCATTCATTTCTATTATTTAACTTAATATGTACCTTATCCATTCCAACAATTTTACATGGTTCATCACCCCCCAATAAAACATGTCCAAAATCACTTGGAACATAATCATGAAAGAATTTCATATGAGGTGTAGCATGATAGTGAAGCCCCTGAATCTACTACCCAGTAATCACTAGTATTATCTAATGCAAGAATCAAAGCATATTGTAACACATCACCTGCTACATTAGATTCTTGAGTAGTATCTTGATTCTCATCTCCTTTCTTCCTTGGAGCTCTGCAGTCTTTCTTCAAATGTCCTCTATTTCCACAGTTTCAACACTCTATATTTCTCGTTCTAGACTTGGATCTGGTATTTCTGTACTTGTTGCGATTACCTAGGATCTTTCCTCTCTCCCTTTGTCTATCTTTGCTTTCCATAGTCAATTCATTACCTGATGTCTCACATGTGCTTTTTCATTGCATTTCCTCACTAAGAATAACACCAACAACATAATCAAATTTAAGTGTTTGAACTAGAGACAGAGTTACTTATAGCCATTTCCAAGCCATTCCATATTTCTAGCAATGAGCACAACATTAGAATATCCCTAACCTCATCATCAAAATTCATTCCTACAAAACTTAGCTGATTAGTAACTGTATTAAATTCATTTAAAAGGTCAACAACAGATCCACCTTCTGACATATTCATATTAAATAAATGCTTCATTAGAAATACCTTGTTGGAAGTGGATGTTTTTTCATACATCTTAGCTAATGCACTCATCACACCCTCTATTGGATTTTCTTTTGGAATATTGAAATCCACCGAAGAAACCAGACACAATCGTATTATTCCAGTTCCTTTCTGCCAAGAACCTTCCATTCTTCATCCTTCATAGTTGCTTGTTATTTTAATTTTCTTCCCAATGGTAGGAACATATCCTTCTAGTATATATAGTCCTCCATTTTAATATTCCATAACTGGTAGTTTTTACCATTAAATTTCTCAACCCTAAATTTTCCTTCTTCTGCCATTTCTCCCACTCGAATCACGAGCACTTATTTCCTTACCAGCCAAATAGACCTTTGGATTTGATACCAATTGTTAGGAAGAAATATCGCAAAGAAATAACAATAAAAAAGATGCAAATATTAAAACATAAACACATTACAAGAGAGACACCAATATAACGTGGTTCACCCAATATGGGCTATGTCCACATAGAAATTGCAATTCCTTTATTATTATACCATCTAGCAAAATGAAGGGATACAAACTGTAGAAAAGCTATTGCACTTCCTCTTCACTCTATCACAATATCTCTCACAAAATCACAGAGATCATTTTTACAATGTGTTGAGGCCTAGAAAATCACAGGTAACAATAGTAGGGATTCTCCCCAATAAACATTCCCAATTAGCTCGTCATTGTTTGGTATGGGGAATATGTCCGGTTTACGGTCCAGCTAACATGGGTCAAGTAACGGTTAAAATGCTTTACCGGTTGCGGCCCGGTCCACAGTTTAGGTGTATTTTTTAGTTTTTATATTTATGTATGATGTGCAAGTGCCTAACTAAATGCAGACGATAGAGATAATGAGGAGTGTCACAATGTGATGCGCAGGTTCTTACCTCTCGTCTTACCTCTCTCACTTTTAATCACAAACAGAGAAAACTAACTAAAACTAACTAACCTATCCCTAGGGAGCAATGCTATAATTAATGGTGAGTAATGTATTGTATAACATGCATTAAGAAAATTACAGATAACTGTTAACATTTCTGAACACATGAATATCAATAGTTAGATGAACAAAGAGATAGCTCATTGTTAATTAAACATTCACTACTCAACTACGATTGTGGAAATTTCACAGAAATAAACAGGAGCACATTCACAACATGAAAGAATTCATAAGTTAGAACAATCTCACAATTCATGGAAACAAATTGAAACTGAAATAGTTCACATCCAAACCAGCGTTTGAAACTCCATAGTGCTTTCTCCAGTCAAAAAAATATAACTCTTTATTATAATATGAATTAGTTCTCCTGACAATAATCTTCCACAAAGATGGTTTGAAAAAAGGTCCCCTGATACATCAAGCTTGCCTATATTTATACAAAAAGAAAAAACTTTTGGGCTGCCCCTCGTTTCCTTTTGGGATTCCAACCTTTCCTTTACAAAAATTTGTCTTTTATCTTGTGTACAAAAAATGAATATAATATATTACATTATTTATCAACATTTCAAAACTTTCAACTAAGAGGGCCCAGCTTGTTCGTTCATGAACTTTCTCCATATATTTTCCTCGGCTGCTATATTCTCAAAACCAGAAGGTTCGAGAAATCCAATAGTAATTTTTTGTTGAGCATCCCGGGTCTTTATACCTGCTATCCTGGCAGGAATCAAGCGTAGCTGGTCCTCTATCAAGTGAATACTCACAGCTGCATGTGCTATTTCAGTCTTCAGTATCTTTTCATCTAACTCCTTGACTTGCTGGAGGGCCTATTCATCCTCGTTGCATCTTTCTTGTAATTGTTTCAAAAACATTTCATGTTTTGGAAACGCTTCCAATCTCCTCATAGTGAAGGTTTGACACCGATTATAGGTTAGGAGCACTCTCCTACAAAATTAAGCATAGGCACTCTGTGTTTTCTTCACTGTCTTCTTTAATTCTTCTGCTGCGTTACTAGCAAACTCAATCAGCTCGTATTATTTCTTTATTGTCTCCTGGTATTTAACAAATATATCTGTGGGAGATTCTTTGTTTGCTTCTATCCAAGTCATCCTTCCCCATAGATTTTCCAAAATATCTTGGGTTCTATCCAAAAAATATGAGGATGTATTTACAATTTCTTCTAATTTGATGTCTATTTGTTGGAATTTAAATCTTTCTTCCTCTATCTGCAGTTGTATTTGATGAATCTTCTTTCTAAGCATAAAAGCATGCTTCTTTAAAGGTTCAATATCAACCTTCTGCTCCATAGCTGACTTCAATGAAGATGCAAGTGAATTCTTTTGTTCCTCTAAGGCTACTATTTGAGTCTCATATAGTTTATCCCTCCCTTTTGCGGCGATCTTCTGCTCTTCCAGCTCTGTCACTTTACTTTCCAATCTGCTCTTTTCTTTATTCAATTCTTCAACCGATAACTGAAGATGATCTTTCTCAGCTTCCAAATTCTAATATTGCTGCTGTAGCTTTCCAAACTATGACAAGGTGGTCTGAGCACTCTTCTCTGTATTTCCTGCAGATATGACCAAAGCTTCTTTCTCGGCCTGTAAATTTTGACTTTCTACTTTTGATACCTTAACTTCACTGATCATATCCTCATATTTCCTTTTCAAACTCATACCTTCACTCCTTTCTTTCTTCAAAATCTCCTTCAATTGTGTGACCATTTTTTGAGACTCTTTTAGGTCTGTCATGATCATGTCCACATTATCCTCAATGGCTAGGGTTAGAGCTACCCTAGCCCTTGCTAATAATCATGGATCCTTGTGTGTACCATGGAACGCTGTCTTATCAGTCACCATTATTCCAGGCTTACCCCCAGTGTCCACTTTCTTCTCAGTCCTTTTGATAATTCTCTTTTTCTCCTTGTCGTAAAAGATAATATTAAAATCCAGCACCTCTTCCCCTTCAGTAGGCATGAAAGGAATTAACTCAATTCCAAAAAATGACATAGAACCTTCTCCCAGCACACTACCAGAAGGAAAAACAGGCTCTAATGGATCAACATTTGACTGCATCTGTCCTTGATCAATCGAGTCTTGCCCTTCTAATGTCTCTGTTCCCGATCCTTCAACTCTCATCTCTGTTTGTTGTTTTTCCTTTTGGACACCTTCTAATCTAAAGAATTCACTTTCTTCCTGCTTTTTCCAGATTTCATCTTCTTCTTTTCTTGTATTTTCTTCTTCATGCTTCTTTGCTGCTTCTTCAACTGCTTTTCTTCTTCTTCTGACCTCAACCAGTTTTCTGCCTTTTCTACTAGTCTGCTAACCTCCTCCTCTCTCTTCTTTGCTTCTTCTTATTCTTGCCTTCTTTGTTTCTCAGCAAGATTTCCTTTACCACCCATAGTTGTTATCTTTTTCTTGAATATTTCTCTAAGGGCTGTCATGGTCTTAGCATTTCGTAAAGTCTCCTCATCTTTGTCCCAAAATTTTGTGTACTCAAAATGTACTCCAGCTTCCTTGCAATAATCAACTACATTGTATTTGGTGTCATTTCTATGGAAGTTCATTTCACCTAAGTGAAAGTATTCCAATTCCTTGACAAATTCTACTACAGTCTTCACCCTTGAAAATTTGTAACTTCCAATGAAAAAACACACTGTAGGATATACTGCCTTTCTTTGTTCAAAAAGGAAATCCCTACTCCATCAATATATAACTGTCTAACAACTTCTTTATGGAGTACATAATCAGTAGCATATCTCGGGAGCAGAGAAGGGGCTCTCGAACCACCATACATTCTTACATATAACTCACCCTCTGTTAGATAATAACTTCCATATTCTTGCATAACCTTGAAAGCTTCTTCTGACATGCAATTGCATTCTACCAAGAAAATCAAAGTGTATAAAGGCATGATGAAATGCTCACAGATCTCCTTGTAATAGCTGAAATATTTGTGAGCCCACAACAATTTATAAGCTGCATACACTGGATCTCGGTCCTTATCCCAATGACACTTTAATGCAGAGAAAGGCTGAGTGCACATAATGCAATCAAACAAAATAGAACTCATGTAAAATTCAGACTTCTTTTGGGATACTCCTCCCAATGTTGCACTTATGCATGCTGACAGGCTGTTGGATACTATGCTTTCGCAGTTAAAAATAGTCCCTTGTGTAGCAACATAATAAATAACAGGTATCCAACCTAGCTTAAAAATTTTCCCATTAGCTCTTTGAAAAATTTTGTTCAGCATTAGAACAATGAGTCTATATGGAGCACGGAGAGTCGATGTCTCATATTCTCTAGAAGGCCTTGTCCTGAAATTTTTGCCCAAGATCATCATTTTCTTCACTATCTCTACCAAGCCTACACCTAGATCCTTTAACCAACTTTTAGTTAGATAATTCTAAGGAGATGGTAGCTTATATGCCATGGATATATAAGTAGGGATGTATGCAACATAGCCTTGCTTCTTGATATTCGCTAGGATCATCCTTGTCACATCTGCCCTGGGAAGAATCCAACCTATCACTTCAGAGCATGGAAAAATCTCAGGCCTAGTAGCCACTTTCATAAGTACTGACCTTTTAATGTTAGCATATATCTTCAAAACTAGCATCAGGGACACTTTGGCTTGAAATCAATCTATACACTTCTCCCCACTTGTACTTTGGTTCAACCCCAATAGTAGCTTTAGTGTCTTCATAAATGACTTCTACCTTGGTTATCACTTCTACTTCAGGTTCTTCTTCAGCCACTTTGGATTTCTTCTTCTATTTCCTTGGCATATTGCTGTACTAGAAATCAACCTGTAGCAGTCATGCAACATTGTTTTAGTCTAACTATCTCTAGCAACTAATATAGTCATAAACAATAAAACATAAAAATATTACCATCTTTTCGATATGCATGTTGGAAAATTATGTCAATACCACAGTCCTTCTGAATGAGATATTTTAACAAAGAAACCCTACAATAATTTCTACCTCCCAAACTGACTCAAAACTTCAGCTATCTCAAAACCGTAGTCTGAAAATTCCTCTCTAAAACCTTAACCTGAGGCAAAACTCATCCCACTGCTGTGCTTATGCAAAAAATACCCAAACCATTATCAGTTCACAATCCTCCCGAGTCCCATGGCCATTTACTGCTAATGAGGACATGATTGCCTAACCCCAGGATAAATATAGAGAAAACAAAAATAGGGTGGTGGAGATAGTGAAACACCCTTCTGCACCATGCCCTAAACCTCCACTAAACTGTCACATGTGTACTCATGGTAGACAGACTCACCATCCAAAATGAAACACTAACGGTGGAGCGGGATGAAATCTCAGTAAAATGTAGAATTTACCGCAAGAAAAACTTCAAAACACAAAAGAAATTTACCCTACTGTGGAAACCTAACCCTATCTACTCGGTGGTTTTAAAAAAAATAGAGCCAAAAAACCAAAAACACGAAGGAATCCTACCTAGCAAGCGAAAATGTGGGCAGCCTCGACAAGGGACACCTTCCGCGGATGTAGAGGAGGACGAATGGAAGCTTGACAACTATGCGATCGATAGGATGGATGTCCTCCATGATGGAAATGACAAGTAACAAACCAAAACGATGTTATATAGACCTTGACCGAGGTGGAGCACTAGCGGTGGGAAAACCTTTTTAACCACCGTCGGGAGACCAACTCCAAAATAAAACTGTAGTGTCGGCTACTGATCACTCTATTACCCCGGTGATTGCTTGGGAAATACATTGTAAATCGGAGGCACTAATGTCATCAGTATCGGCAGGAATAGTACTAAGCTTGAGATCAACTCACAATTTACCCTTTGCAATGTCGGACAAGAAATAGACTAAAAACTCTTGTTTGTTCTGGAACACCAACCCGATAGTGAGATTTCCCATTTGATTGGTTTTCGGCAAAAGAAAGACGAAGGAACATCTGATCCGCCGAATCTGCTTGATACTAAAAAGACTAAACCTTGGAAAACCAACTTCGAGAGGATAGACAAACTTACTCCCGATGCAACGTCTTAGATCTCGGAAGGCTCCCGATAAAACCCATCAGAAAACTAATGTACTGTACCTCCGCAACGTCAGAAGACTAGTCAACTAAGCATCTAACACAGACATGCAAAAATACTAAGTTTTTCAGAAAATTTCTAAGCCTAGAGAAAACCTTGGCAAAAATAAAACATTCCTAGTCCATTTTGAAACTAAAACAAACAAGGGGGGACCCTAAATTTTTTTTCTTTTGGGGAGTAGTTGTAGCTGCAACAATTAGCATCTACTTGGTGGACACAGATCTCTGAACAACTTATTCTTTGATAAAATAGACTGTTTTGATGGTACCATTTTACTAGATTTCTTTCAGATATCTGGATTCCTAAATGCAAGATTTATGCACTTTAATCATTGATCATAGTCCAAGTTTAAAAAGGGGAACCGGGATTTCAAAGTCTGGATAACTCTTCTGAGGCCGAGAATATGAATTTTATTTTACCTCTGCCTTTGGGTACTTTCTAGCTTAGACACCACAGGATCATAACATATGGTAAACCGATATATCCGTTTGTTCCTCATTCCCATGCCAATTTGCACTTTTTGTGCTTTTGGACTTTTGTCCTTTTTGAGTCCTCCTGGTTTCCTTCTTTTTTGAATTTTAATTCAGGCTCCTCTATCCATAGTGTCCTTTTGTGTGAGAGATATTTCAAATTTTAACTCACGAATGGAGAAGAACTTTTGCAATCGTATTCATACTAATGTGGATCCAGCATGTGTTTTGATACATATTGTTTATTTTTTATAGGAGACTTTGACTTTTTTTATCCTTTTGGATTTCAATTTATGGAATGGGATCATTTTAATATAATACATTGTTTACCTTGCTTCCTTTCCATGGGTCGGTTGCTGTTACCCCTAGGAAAACTTTTAATATAAGATGAATGGAGCCTCAAAATAGTACTCTAGACTTTTCTATCCTAAGTTATTTCACAGGGATTAAATAGGACTTCAATGTGTTCATAACCATTTAGAAAATCTGCTAATATTGAAGAAATTTTAAACCTTGTATGAGTCATAGCAAGCAGTCTCGTGATCAAATATTTTAGTTTATCCAGAACTCTGATGAACTCCATACAACCAAAAATCGTGTGGATTTATTGAAACATAAGAAAACAAAACTTTACAATCAATCAAACTCTAAGAAAGTAAGAGCAAACAACTCAAACTAATCTAAAGTAAGCAACAAATCAAATCATTTATTTATGTACACGAAAACAAAATAAAAAACCATTAAGAAAAATAAGGCTTGAGAACTAAACCATTTACTGGTAAGTTCTCCTCCCACCCCTGTAAGTCTTGCAACTTGTAATTCGAGGGGCCTATCTTCGTCACAATCTAAAAAGGGCCTACCCATAGCTGCTAAAACTTAGTGTGCTTTCCCTTCTCATCATGTGGGTGATCCTACTTAAGAACCAGATCACCTACTTCAAATTCTTTGTTCCCAGCTTTATCTTTGTCAAACCAATGCTTCACCATTTCTTGTTGATGCTTAAACCTTTCCCAAGATTTGGACCTAGACTCTTCTGACTTCAACAGATTATAAATTTGGATTTGCAGAATTTCATTATGAGTACCCCTAGAATCTTAGGCTAGTATGGAAGATGGCAATAGATTATTAGGAGGGAGGACAGCTTCTTTCCCATAAACAAGAGTGTAAGGTGACACACCTAAGGAATTCTTGGGTGTGACTCTATCAGCCCAGAGTGCATTATGCAAAGCTAGATTCCAGCTCCTTTGATTTTCTATCACTGTTTTCTTTAAAATTCTAATCAGATTTTTTTTGTAGATTCTGCCAAACCATTTCCTTGTGGGAAACAATTTGCAGAATAGTGTAGCTTAATTCCTCTTTCATTAGCAAATGAATTTAATCTAATAGAAGAAAAATAAGAAGCATTGTCAAAAACCAAGGAAATTGGAACCCCAAACCTAGTCATAATATGGTTCTGCAAGAAGTCCATAACTGCCTCTTCGTTTACTTTTCGCAGCAGTATGGCCTCTACCCATCTAGTGAAATAATTAGTTGTTGTCAGAATATACTTGTGCGGCAATGAGGAATTTGGATTTATTTCTCTGATAATGTCGATTCCCCATTGTTCAAATGGTTCTAAGATAATCACTAGTTTCAATGGCCCTGTTGCTTTAGCTTGTCTCCCACCGCTTCTTTGGCAAGTATCACACTTTCTAACATGAGCGTGAGCATATCGAAACAACGTTGGCCAATACTATCCATCTCTGAGAATATTATGTGTTGTTGTGTCTCCAGAAAAGTGACCTCCAGTGTCCATCATGTAATTCTGCTACGACTTTCTTTGCATATTCTTGTTCCAAGAATCTGAGAAAGACTCCATCATAGTTCTTTCCATCAATAATATGATATAAAACTGATTTCAGACGTAATTCTCTTCTTTTCTTGGGACTCCAATGTTCCAGCAAATACCCTTCTTGAAGATAATGGACTAGATCCTGATACTAGGAGTCTGGAACTGTAAATAGAGGACATACATCGACCGTGTGTAGTTCAAATTCATTATCCCAGCTGCGATCTTCATTGTTTTGACTTTCAGCCATTATTTTACACAGTCCTTGTCCTTTAACTATGGCTGCTGGTTTGAACTCAAGATCGTATTCCTGTAAAGCAGTCACCCAGTTGCCTCTCCTTTCTCCCAATTATTTTGCACAAAAAGAGATCGTACTGCTGGGTGTGGAACTATTACTTTGGTGCGATTCTTAAGTATATATGGCCTGAATCGCTTTACCGCTTTAAAAAATGTGTAAGCTTGTTTTTCAACTGCGGGATATTCAGCCCCTTGCAGACTAGTGCTCATAAATGATATGGGGTACTCATCTCCCGCATCTTCCTTCTGTGTAAGCACTGCTGCTAATGAATCATCAGAAGTGAAAGTATACAGTATACATTTTTTTTTCAAAATTTGGACTTTTGAGTGATGGTGCATGAGCAACAGATGTTTTTATCTTACTGAAGGCATTGTTCTCCACATCAGTCCATTTAAAATGCAAACTCTGCTTAACCATTTGCTGCAAATATTTGATGATTTGAGCAAAGTTTGGTACAAACCTTCGCACAAAGTTGATTATCCCTATAAAAGATTGATACCTTTTTTATTATGGGGTAAAGGGATCTATTCTATGGCTCTAATCATCTCCGGGTCTATGGAGATCCCTTTTTTAGAAATGACATGGCCCAGTAGCTTTCCTTCTGTAATTGCAAACACGCATTTCTTAGGATTTAAAGAAATGCCATATTTCCGGCAATGCTCGAAAATATGTTTCAAATGAAATGCATGCTCTTCTCTCTTCTTTGAAAACATTGTAACATCATCTAGATAAACCACAACACTACGGCCAATCACAATGCAAAAATCTATATCCATAGCCCTCTAGAACATTTCTCCAGCATTGATAAGTCCAAAAGGCATTCTCCTATATGCAAAAGTTCCCCACTTGGTTTTGAAAGTAGTCTTAATCCTGTCTTATTCTACAACCAATACTTAATTATAGCCGGAGAATCCATCTAATAATGAAAATAATTCAGACCCTGAGACCATTTGTAGTATTTGTTCCATTGGTGGGACGGGATAATTATCTTTATCTGAAGCACGATTAAGATTTCTGAAATCTACGCAAAGTCTTATCTCACCAGAATTTTTTCGCACTAGTACCAAATTAGAGACCCATTTTGAATGTCTGACTTTAAATATGATTTTAGCATCTAACAACTTTTTCACTTCGCTTTGAATTAGTGGTTCAAGCTTTGGATGCATTTTTCTTAGAGGCTGCTGATAAGGTTTGACTCCAACCTTGATTGGAATCACATGTTGTATAATTTTAGTGTCATACGTCTTTAGGTCTTCATAATTCCAAGCAAATACATCCGTATATTGTTTGAATAAGCTGATGAATTTACTCCTCTCACCGGGTGAACAACACTTCCCAAATTCACATATTTGGGTTCATCTTCAGTCCCTAAATTTATCAGCTTGAATTGTAAAGATGAGATATGAGTCTTGACATTCTATAGCTTTATGAACTTGTTGTCTAAATCAAACATTTTTTCCAAGGTTCTAACTCCTTTTGTAATGAAATTTTTGTACTTTAATTCCGCTTGGTGTTCTTCGTCATCTATTATTGCTCCTTTGAAAGTATCATCATTCATTAAACATTCCAAGATTTGTTGATCATTGTCAAAAACTCTTAGTTTTGTGATGTTATCTGGAACAGAAGGCCTGAAAATCAATTCAATAGAACATCTATTATTCGAAGGTACTAATCTTGTAGCTGAGGTGGCTAATAAGTCAACTGCTGCATTCTTTAATCTAGGAATTGACACAATATTGAATGCATGAAAATTTATTAGTAAATACCAAACTTCATTTTGGTAGTCTTTCAAATGTGGTGAAATGCAGTGTATTTTGTTTCGAATTTGTTTAACAACGATTTTAGAATCTCCATATACTTTCGGATTTTTTACTTTCAATTCTATTGCTTTTTTAAGTCCCCTAACTAGTGCTTCGTATTTGGCTATGTTATTTGTGCATTCGAATTCTAACCGACATGAAAGAAAATGTTTATTTTTTCCTGGATCAATCAGGGTATAGCCAGCTCCTAATCCTTCCAATGTTTTAGAACCATCGAAATATAGAATCCAAAAACTTTCTACTCCTACTAGATTTGAATCGCTAACTACATCTGAAACTAAATATATTATGTTACAATCAAACTCATCAACCCTTGAAAATTGAAGGAGATCGGGCTGGATATCAGGTATACTGCTGGCCTCTTTAGCTTGGTAATTTCCCGGTTCGAGTTCAATGAAATAATTTTCCAACACAAAGTTTACATATTAATTTTTTCCTTCTAACTGAGTCACATTATATTTCATTTGAGGCTCTCTTAACACTTTTATCTGATTTTGACATCCCTTAAAAGGAAACCACAAATGTGACCAATCTGATGCAAAATATCCTTCTAACCTTGCTGACCAATCCTAGCAAAACCAAACCATAAGCATCCGAGATGTCTGCTACGACAATGTCTATGTACTGACATACCTTCTCATTTGCAGATAAATGAATCAGAACATCCTCCATTTCTCCTATTTCTTTTACTGTTGTTCTGTCTAATTGAAGAACTTGGCCAGTAGTTGGTTTAGGTTGACCATTGATTTGCTTGCAAACTGAAAGTGGCATGACATTGACTAATGCTCCTAAATCCACTAAATAGTTATGCACATTATAGTTGAAAATCTCAAAGGTTAGAAGAAAAGATGGAGTTTTGTACTCAAATTTTCCTCCTAAACTCACCTCACCAATCTCTTCCTCAGGTTGGTTGTCAATGGGAGGATCCTTCTCGGGTGTCTCCAGTGCTTTTAAAAGCTTCTCTTTCTGCTGAGGTGAATTTCACATTTCAAAAAATGATATATTTTCTTTATCCTTTTTAATGTCTTCCACAACATCATATCCCATCTCATGTTCCTTGAGATTCTTCTTGACATTTTCAGTTTTACTTTCAATAGGCTTTACAGGTGTATTGACTTTCTTAGGATCCTAACTTGAAATGACAAAATCAGGTATGTTAATAGTTGAAGTGTTGTTCTTTATCTTCTTCATGTTTTCTTGAAGTTTCTTAATCTTTGGAAGTATTGAGTTATCTTCTTTTAATGGATTATGTCTTCTTGTTGTTACATTAGTCTCTGGTGTTTCTTCTTTGTCAGGGAAATCTTCATCTTCTTAGTTGAACATAGATCCGCAGTCCCATACAACCAAGGTATCTTCCTCTTGTGTTTATGTAGGTTCATGATATTTCCCTTTCTCCTCCTCATTTTCTGTCAGCTTGGAATCCAATAGTTGGTTCATTACTAATGTCATATAATTAATCCATTGTGGGCAATTCTTCTCAGAATGAGGTTGCTGATGAAAAGTGCAAAAATGATCTATTCCTACATCGGTCAAATTCATTGCTAAAGGACTATGTGGAGGAGGTTTAGGTTGACTATTGTCTTCTATTTTTTAAAAATAAGGATTGTATTGTTTATGAGCCTCTTTTTCCTTTTCTAAATCAATCGCTCGGTTTGATAATTTCCTGCATCATTTTCACCATCGCTTCCAATTCCTATGATTGCTCATCCTTAGGTTTGGTTAAAAATAAAGGTTTTTTGTTTCCAAAAGTTTTATCTTTTGACTGCATAGGGTAGTGTTCTATACTCTCCAATTCTGCTTCTTCTCAGCTTCTTCATAGGTTTCTACCAATGTTGGTCTAACCAATCTCTTGGTAAACATGGCTAGATATGGACTGAGAGCCGAGGTATAGTACTGAATTAGGGAATGCTCGGATGGTTTGTCAGATGCATTGAAGTTGTTTAGGTAAGAAGAAAATCTTTGAGTGAAGTTATGTACTTTTTATTTCTTTTCCTTCTTTATAGCAATTAATCCTTTCATTAAAGCTGCATGAGTTTTCTGGATTCCGTATTTGCTTGGAAACAGTCTCTCAAAGAAATTCCAATTTGTGATTGAATTTGTGGGTAAGGAAAAGTACCATGAAGCTGCTTTTCCTTTTAGGGTATGAGGAAACAATATACAGACTACATTTTCATGTTCTGTTGCTCGTAGTCCCTCTAAAGCCAAATAAAAACTCTGTAAATGATCATCCACGATAATTCCTTCACTTGGTTCAAACTTGGGAAACATTTTATCAAAACTTTGAGGCAAATCATGCAATGGAGGTGTTAGGTTTAAAGGAGATATAGCTCTCCAAGCAGGCTGTGGAGGTGGCTGATTGGCATTTACATTGGCCATGATTCTGAGTGGAGTATGAGGTGGGGACTGAACAAAGGTATGAAAGGGTGAACAGTGAGGGAAATCTGGTCCCAATTGATCCAAAGGTTGGTCAACTTCTTGTTAGGTTGTTTCTATCAATTCTTTAATATATTTTACAAACACTGAGTCTTCCAATTGAGGACGGTCCTTCTTTTGATACTCTCTTCTAGGTAGAACAGATATTATAGGTAACCCTCCAATCTTTTTTGCATATGCCATGGTAATCCTCCTTAAATCATCAACCACTTCATTATCAATGGGATAAAGATACCCCTTTCCTTTTTCTTCAAGAGTATACTTCTGAGGAAAACTGGTTTTAGAACTATCACCAGTGGAGTAATCTCGAGAAAATGAATTTCCTCGGCCAGCCATGCACTGGTTTCCCTCCTTCTAGCGCCAAAACTGTTGAGGCATGGAAAATCGCAGGTAACAATAGTAGGGATTCTCCCCAATAAACGTTCCCAATTAGCTCGTCATTGTTTGGTACGGGGAACCCGTTCGGTTTACAGCCCAGCTACCGTGGGTCAAGTAATGGTTAAAATGCTTTACCGGTTGCGGCCCGGTCCACCATTTAGGTGTATTTTTTAGTTTTTATCTTTATGTATGATGTGCAAGTGCCTAACTAAATGCAGATGATAGAGATAACAATGAGTGTCACAATGTGATGCGTAGGTTCTTACCTCTCGGCTTACCTCTCTAGCTTCTAAATCACAAACACAGAAAACTAACTAAAAATAACTAACATATCCCTAGGGAGAAATGTTATAATTAATGGTGAGTAATGTATTGCATAACATGCATTAAGAAAATTATAGATAGTTGTTAACATTTATGAATACATGAATCTCAATAGATAGATGAACAAACAGATAGCTCATTGTTAATTAAACATTCATTACTCAACTACGATTGTGGAAATTTCACAGAAATAAACAGGAGCACATTCACAACATGAAGTAATTCATAAGTTAGAATGATCTCACAGTACATGGAAACAAGTTGAAACAGAAACAATTCACATCCAACCAGCCTATGGCAAACATTTGAAACTCCACAGTGCTTTCTCTAGCCGAAAAAATATAACTCTTTATTATAAGATGAATTAGTTCTCCTTACAATAATCTTCCACAAAGATGGTCTGAAAAAAGGTCCCCTGATACATCAAGCTTGCCTATATTTATACAAAAAGAAAAAACTCTTGGGCTGCCCCTCGTTTCCTTTTTGGTTTCCAACCTTTCCTTTACAAAAATTTGTCTTTTAGCTCATGAACAAAAAATGAATATAATATATTACATTATTTATCAACATTTCAAAACATTCAACTAGGAGGGCCCAGCTTGTTCGTTCATGAACTTTCTCCATACATTTTCCTCGGCTGCTATATTCTCAAAACCAGAAGGTTCAAGAAATCTGATAGTAATTTCGTCCTGAGAAGCCTGGGTCTTTATACCCGTTATCCTGGTAGGAATCAAGTGCAGCTGGTCCTCTAGCAAGTGAATACTCACAGCTGCATGTGCTATTTCAGTCTTCAGTATTTTTTCATCTAACTCCTTGACTTACTTGAGGGCCTGTTCATCCTCGCTGCATCTTTCTTGTAATTATTTCAAAAACATTTCATGTTTTGGTAGTGCTTCCAATCTCCTCGCAGCGGAGGTCTGACACCGATTATAGGTTAGGAGCACTCTCCTACAAAATTCAGCACATATACTCTGTGTTGTCTTCACTGTATTCTTTAATTATTCTGCTGCGTTACTGGAAAACTCAATCATCTTGTATTCTTGCTTTATTGTCTCCTGATCTTTGACAAATATATCTACAGGAGATTCTTTGTTTTCTTCTACCTAAGTCATCCTTCCCCGCAGAGTTTCCAAAATATCTTGGGTTCTATCCAAAAAATATGAGGTTGTATTTACAATTTCTTCTAATATGATGTCTATTTGTTGGACTTTAAATCTTTCTTCTGCTATCTGCAGTTGTATTTTATGAGTCTTCTTTCTAAGCATAAAAGCATGCTTCTTTAAAGGTTCAATATCAAACTTCTGCTCCATAGCTGAATTCAGTGAAGCTGCCAGTGAATTCTTTTGTTCCTCTAAGGCTACTATTCGAGTCTCATATAGTTTAGCCTTCCCTTATGTGGTGATCTTCTGCTCTTACAGCTCTGTCACTTTACTTTCCAATCTACTCTTTTCTTTATTTAATTCTTCAACCGATAACTGAAGATGATCTTTCTCAGTTTCCAAATTCTGATATTGCTGCTGTAGCTTTCCAAACTTTGACAAGGTGGTCTGAGCACTCTTCTCTGTATTTCCTATAGACATGACCAAAGCTTCTTTCTTGGCCTGTAAAGTTTGACATTCTACTTTTCATACCTTAACTTCACCGATCATATCCTCGTATTTCCTTTTCAAACTCAAACCTTCACTCCTTTGTTTCTTCAAAGTCTCCTTCAACTGTGTGACCTTTTTCTGAGACTCTTCTAGGTCTGTCATGATCATGTCCACATTATCCTCAGTGGCTAGGGTTAGAGCTACCCCAGCCCTCGCTAGTAATCGTGGACCACTATCTTATCAGTCACCATTATTCCAGGCTTACCTCCAGTGTCCACTTTCTTCTCGGTTCTTTTGACAATTCTCTTTTTCTCCTTGTCGTAAAAGATAGTATTAACATTCGGCACCTCTTCCCCTTTATTATGCATGAAGGGAATTAACTCAATTCCAGAAAATGACATAGAACCTTCTCCTACCACACTACCAGAAGGAAAACCAGGCTCTAATGGCTCAACATTTGACTGCATCTGTCCTTGATTAATCGGGTCTTGTCCTTCTAATGTCTCTGTTCCTGATCCTTCAATTGTCATCTCTGTTTGCTGTTTTTCCTTTTGGACACCTTCTAATATAAAACCTTCACTTTTTGCCTGATTTTTCCAGATTTCATCTTCTTCTTTTCTTGTCTTTTCTTCTTCAAACTTCTTTGTTGCTTCTTCAGCTACTTGTTTATTTTCTTCTTCTTCTGACCTCAGCCAGTTTTCTACCTCTTCTACTAGTTTGCTAGCCTCCTCCTCTCTCTTCTTTGCTTCTTCTTCTTCTTTCCTTCTTTGTTTCTCAACAAGCTTTCCTTTACCACCCACAGTTGTTATCTTTTGCTTGAATCTTTTTCTAAGGGTTGTCATGTTCTTAGCATTTCGTAAAGTCTCCTCATATTTGTCCCAAAAGTATGTGTACTCAAAATGTACTCCAGCTTCCTTGCAATAATCAACTACTTTGTCTTTGGAGTCATTTCTATGGAATTTCATTTCACCGAAGTGAAAGTATTCCAATTCCTTGACAAATTCTATTGCAGTCTTCACCCTTGAAAATTTGTAACTTCCAACAAAAAAAGGCACTGCAGGATATACTACCTTTCTTTGTTCAAAAAGTAAATTCCCTACTCCATCAATATATAATTGCCTAACAGCTTCTTTATGGAGTACATAATCAGCAGCATATATCGGGAGTAGAGAAGGAGCTCTCAAACCACCATACATTATTACATATAACCCATCCTTTGCTAGATAATAACTTCGATATCCTTGCATAACCTTGAAAGCTTCTTCTGACATGCAATTGCATTCTACTAGGAAAATCAAGTGTATAAAGGCATGATGAAATGGTCACAGATCTCCTTATAATAGATGAAATATTTGTGAGCCCACAACAATTTATAAGTTGCATATACTGGAGCTCGGTCCTTATCCTAATGTCACTTTAATGCAGAGAAAGGCCGAGTGCACAGAATGCAATCAATCACAATAGAACTCATGTAAAATTTAGAATTCTTTTGGGATACTCCCAATGCTGCGCTTATGCATGCCGACAGACTGTTGGATACTATCCTTTCCCAGTTAAAAATAGTCCCTTGTGTAGCAACATAATAAATAACAAGTATCCAACCTAGCTTAAAAATTTTCCAATTAGGTCTTCCAAATTTTTTGTTTAGCATCAGAACAATGAATCTATATGGAGCACGGAGATTCAATGTCTCATATTCTCTAGAAGGCATTGTCTTGAAATTTCTTCCTAGGATCATCATTTTCTTCACTGTCTCTACCAAGTATAGACCCAGATCCTTTAACCAACTTTCAGTTATATAAGTCTGTGGTGATGGTAGCTTATATGCCATGGATATATAAGCAGGGCTGTATGAAGCATAGCCTTGCTTCTCGATATTCGCTAGGATCATCCTTGTCACATCTGCCCTGGGCAGAATCCAACCTATCACTTCAGAGCATGGAAAATCTCATGACTAGTAGCCACTTTCACAAGTGCTAACCTTTCAATGTTAGCATATATTGTCATGTCTTCAAAACCAGCATCAGGGATAGTTTGGATTGAAATAATTCTATACACTTCTCCCCACTTGTATTATGTATCAACCCTAGTAGTAGCTTTAGTGTCTTCATACATGAATTCTACCTTGGTTATCACTTCTACTTCAAGTTCTTCTTCAGCCACTTGGGATTTCTTCTTCTGTTTCCTTGGCATATTGTTGTACTAGAAATCAACCTGTAACAGTCATGCAACATGGTTTCAATCTAACTATCTCTAACAACTGGTATAGTGATAAACAATAAAACATACAAATATTACCATCTCTTCGATATGCATGTTGGAAAATTATGTCAATACCATAGTCCTTATGAATGAGATATTTTAACAAAGAAACCCTACAACAATTTCTGCCCCCCAAACCGGCTCAAAAATTTAGCTATCTCAAAACCCTAGTCTAGAAATTCCTATCTAAAACCTTGACCTGAGGTAAAACTCATCCCACCACTGCGCTTATGCAAAAAATCCCCAAAACCATTATCATTTCATGATCCTTCCGCGTCCCATGGCCATCTACTGCTAATGAGGACATGACTGCCTAACCGCAGGCTAAATATGGAGCAAACAAAAATAGGGTGGTGTAGACAATGAAACACCCGTCTGCACCATGCCCTAAACCTCTGTGAAACTGTCACAGGTGTACTCATAGCGGACAAAATCATTGGACAAAACGAAACGCTCACAGCGGAGCAAGATGAACTCTCAGTAAAATGTAGAATTTACCGCAAGAAAAACTTCAAAACGCAAAAGAGCTTTACCCTACTGTGGAAACCTAACCCTATCTACCCAGTGGTTTTGAAAAAATTCAAGCCAAAAAACCAAAAATAGGGAGGAATCCTACCTGGCAAGCGAAAATGTGGGTGACCTGGATAGGGGACACCTTCTGTGAATGTAGAGGAGGATGAATGGAAGCTTGACAGCTATGTGATCAACAGGACGGATGACCTCCACGATGAAAATGAAAAGTAACAAACCAAAATGGCGTTTTATAGACCTTGACCAAGGCGGAGCACTGATGATGGGAAAACCTTTTTAACCACCGTTGGGAGACCAAATCCAAAAGAAAACCGTAGTGTCAACTGCTGATCACTCTATTCTCCCGGTGATTGCTTGGGAAAGACATCGAAAATCGGAGCCACTAATGTCATCGGTATCGACAAGAACAATACTAAGCTTCAAATCAACTCACAATTTACCCTCCGTAATGTCGGACAGGAAACAGACTAAAAAATACGGTTTTTTCTAGAACACAAACCCGACAGTGAGAGTTCCCATTTGATCGGTCATCGGCAAAAGAAAAATGAAGGAACGTCCGATCCGTCGGATTTGCTTGATACTAAAAATCCAAAACCTCGGTAAACCAACTCCGAGAGGATATACAAACTTACTCCCTATGCAGTGACTTAGATCTTGGAAGGCTCCTGATAAAACCCATCAAAAAACTAGTGGACTATACCTCCGCAACGTCAAAAGACTAGTCAACTAAGCATCCGACACAGACATGCAAAAAGACTAAGTTTTTCAGAAAATTTCTCAGCCCAGAGCAAACCTTGGCAAAAATAAAACATTCCTAGGCCGGTTTGAAACTAAAACAAACAAGGGGGGACCCTAATTTTTTTTTTGGGGGGGGAATAGTTGCAGCTGCAACACAATGCTACAATACAATACAATCCACAACCTTATTACAATGCTTTCTACTTATAGGGGAATTACCATGGGAAAATAATACGGGTTACCCAATACCATGGGCTCATAAATTTTTGGCCAATAAACATCCCAAAAAAATTCTTTTGGGGTACCAACCCTCTTTCTTGGGGGTGCTTCCCTTGAACCTTGTCAAGGGAACCCGAGCCCCCAGGCCCTTGTGGGGGAACAATGTCCCCCTGAATCCCCTTGCCGGGATGAGTGTAGAGTAAAACTGGGGTACAAACACAAATTAACAATAACATCTCTGAATTAGGAAGATCGGGATCCACAACCAAAAATTAGGGAGCCAATAAGGAGGGGACATTACATTAGTGGTAAGGGTGGAGGGATATTATGAGTGATAGAG
>LPNX010978321.1:39285-69086 GCA_001517045.1 Pseudotsuga menziesii | reverse complement strand
GGTGAGGAGAGATAGAGAGAGGGGAGGAGGCAAGGGGTAGGGAGGAGGGGATATATATATATATATATATATATAGATATAGATATAGATAGATGGGTTAGTTAGTGGTGTGGGTGAGGAGGATATGGGTTATATAAATAGGAGGAGAGAAAGAAATGGGTAATAGAAGAGGGGGGGTATGAATAATGGGATAGAGAGGCTTGGTCGGAGAGATACAGAGAGAAAGAGAGATCAAGAAAAAATTAAAAATGTAGGAAAAAATAAAGCATGCATGTTAATAACATACGGGAATTGTTCTTTTATAAAAAATGTGCACACGTTATTAAATCATGCATGCTTCAAATTTGAAAAAAGTTTGGCATGAATTACTTTTTTCACCTACGTGGTGGACGAGTTGTCTACTTTGGTTTTAGGTTTGGATTGTTGAACCTGTGGTTTGGCCTGCAACTACCAAAACACACCAATTTTTTGCATTTCCTTTTTTCCAATATCGAATTTACATATTCTATAACAGTTTGTTGCTAATGAAATTGCACAAACTAATAGAGATTTAAGTGCATACTTCCAAATATATATATATATATATATATTTAAGGAAAAAATATTGTTATATATATATATATTGGTCATATGTCAAATTTTTAAAAAACATAGCTTTCGTATATTCTTTGTAACTTTTGATTGGTTCACTATATTTTGAAAACACAAAACTAGTTGCACAAGTGAAAACTAAGACCTGCACACTAAAAGAAAAGTTAATTGATTGTGTTAAGACCCTCATAACTGGGCCTAACGCTCAACTTTCTCATTTCGAGGCTTCATTAAATTTCATAATTTAAAAAAATAATAAAATTAACAATAAAATTTATGGAAAATAACGTCACACAAGAATCACATATTAACTATAACTTTGCAATATTTTTGAAAAAAAATTACTTATTGCATACCACAGCTCGCCGGGTGGAGGAGGGTAGTGGAAGAGAGACAAATAAAGGGAAGTTAAGTTTTTATGGAGGAGGGGGTTGTGGGAAAGAGAGAGAGAGTGATCAAGGGGGTTGAGGGTTTGGTTAGGAGGGGGGTTGTGTGTGAAAGAGAGAGGGCGGGGGTAAAGAAATGGGGGTATGGGTAGTAAGGTGGGGGGAGAGAGAGGTGGGAGTTAGGGGTCGGTTGAGGAGAAATATATAGAGAGGGGATGTAGTTAGAGAGAGAGAGAGAGAGAGAGAGAGAGAGAAGTTAGTGGTTGGGGGGAGGAGGACAGGGGTTAGACATAGATAAGGAGAGGGAGAGGGAGGGGGTTAAAGAGGAAAGAGTTTAGGGAAAATAGGAGAGAGAATTTGGGTTAGAGAGATAAAGAATAAAAAGAGAGCAAGGAGAAATTAAAATGTAGGGAAAAATAATGTGTTCGCATTAATAATGGTCACATTATTTTTCATATAAAACCGCACACATGTTATTAACAAGTGTGCATTTCAAATTTGAAAAAGGTTTGGCATAGATGATCTTTTCCACCTACATCGTGGATGATTTGTCCGCTTTGATTTAAGGTTCAGATTGTCAAACCTGTGGTTTCGGCCTATAACTAACAAAACACATCCATTTTTTCATTTCCTTGTTTTTCAACCTCGAATATACATATGCTAGAACGGTTTGTTGCGACTGAAATTACACAAAATTATATATATATATATTAAAAATTATGGAAGAATACTGTCGCACAAGAATCACATGTTCACTACAACTTTGCATAAAAAATTTCAAAATATTTTTGTGTTTACATACCAAACCCAGGACTAATGCAAACATATGTGTTATGTTTTCGAAAAAAAAATATCAAACCAATCTTAAGAGAACACCATTTTCTTAGAGTTGTAGTAATTTTCCATAAATAAAAGTTATGTATTCTCAAAAGTAAGTCAATTTTCTATGTTTCATCCTTTTACAATGTGTTCTAAAAAGTTGTGCAAATACTTCTAATATTTTTTTAGTGATCAGATTGATGTTTTTCTAGGTTTCCATTGCAACTAACATGTCATAATTGGGTAAAATTACCTTGCACTAGCCTAGAAGTAAAGCTCATGAAATTGGTAAAGCTCTTGAATATTCTCATTTCATTGTTACACATTGTCATGTTGGAATAAATGAAGCTATACTCAATACTTCATTTGCATCTTAGAGAGATACATGGATGCTTGACATTGATACTACCTTTTTCATGACATTTCAAAGAGAATATTTTGAACATTTTTGTCACGTCCCCTCCCCTCTCGTCGATGGAGAGGACACAACCAACTACTATCTAATCAGGCATCTAGCCCCATGAACATAATAAAAAATGCATTGAAAGTAAAAACATGAAAATGTATAATGTATGAAAATACATCAGAAGCAAATTTCATTCAATACATTCATAATAAAAAGAATGCATTCCATAGTTAATACAAGAGAGCACTTATCTTGAAAATGAGTTGCCTCGAGCAACTAGCTATGTCACTGCAACGTTCCACCCAACCATAGGCTAGTTATGCTCATCAATATCTCACCAAAACTTCCACCCCTGAGTTGGGAATGATTTCCACAAGGAAATAGGGAACAACAAGCTCACACATAGCCAAATACACACCAAGGTTCAGCCAAGCCAATCCACAATTGGGTTTATTAGGCTGCTAAGGCAATGGAAAGGAAGAATTGCTAAGCTAGTGAGCTCAACCAGATAGCTATGGATGCCTCTACATTACCTATCTATCTTGGCCTCCACAATACCTACACTCCCAACACAATGAAGTATTCCCTTCACTGATACACAGTCCCTCGGGACATACCTTCCATTCTAGTGCTCTTCAGGGTGTGCATAAAAGAATAGCCATCCCCTCTTGATCCTTTGTGAGGTTCCTCTCTTCGATAGATTTATCAAGCCAATTCTGGTCCTCTTCTACTCCTATTATAGTTCATACCAAAACAAGGATGCACATAACAACAAACACATGTGATGGGCATGGAGAAAAACATTTTGGCAACCAAAACAAAATGGTAGATGGGGAAATCAACCATGGGATATAAAATTTGATTTCAAAAAACGTTTATGGGATTCATAGGGGTAGAAACGACCTATACAAACCCCAAAATCATGAATCTACCTTCCTAGCCACTGTGTAGTTCAAAAACGGATTCCCAACCATGGAAAGATGAGGAAAACTGCAACAAATCATGAGGGAAACACCCCAACTAGATCCAGCTGCATGAGGAAGTGAAACACATGGGTGAGGAATGGTTTGGGAACACATTTATGGGTGTTTTCTTTCCCCATAAGCAAAAATATGATTTCCCAAAATTTATGGCTTGCCCCAATATGAAATTGACTACCATACCTCTCCATTCCCAATGCATTAACTGCCCCAACCAAATTCTGGAAGAAATAAATGATTGGGTGCATAAGAAAAAATGGGTAGTTGAGAGTTTTATGGGTTCTCTCATTAACATTTGGCTTAACACTATTGGCTCAAGGGATTGAATAATTCCACCCTCCCATTCCTTGTGAAATCATGCCCCCATCTCTTGTTGCATTGCATAGCTAGTTGTGCATATTTTATTAAATTTCATATTTACATGATGTCTCAATTTATATTGTGCCCGGATAGCATGAGAACCATAGGTATTGATTTTAATTTTCGATACATAAAACGCTAAATCCATGGAGGGGCCTTGGCCTTGAGCTCCTCACCATGATTTAATAACGTTATTGAAATCATTTACAATTTTAATGCAATAGGGGTCAAAATCGAGATATTACAATTTGAATGATAATGTAGATGGTATCGTATACTTTGTATACAAGTTCATCTTCAAACCTAAAAGAATTGGTGCCATTTTACTTAAATTGCCAAGATTTTTTGATTTTATGTTGCAAAATGTTCTCTATCTTGCAGAGTTTCATAGAAAATTGTTTTCTATCTTTCATATACTTAATGGGAAAGTCAAGATAATGATATCCACTGACAACATAGTCATGGTGATTGGATAGGAATATGAGAGACTAGTGAAGACGAAAGGGACATTTGCAAGAGATGAGAATGTTGCATACCACTCTTATCATAAAGAAGGTACTTTTCCATCTAGTCTCATGTTCTATGCTAGACACTAATGATCAATTGTAATAGTTTTAGAATGTTGAAGAAAAAAGGTGTTTCTTATTTTTTCCACCATTCCAATGAAGTTGAAACAACATGATTCTTGTATTTTTGTAAAACTTAGTAAGATGTCTTTCCATGATTCAAATTTTAGAGCATATAAAAAAATAGAGTTAATACACTGTAAGTTGTGTGGCCCTATACCTATTGACTTTGAAAATGACAATAAACATTCCATGATTTTTTTTGATGACTAGACCGTGATGTGTTGGGTTTATTTACTGAAGCAAAAAACTAAGGCATTTGTAACATTTCAAAACTTTCATGTATAAATTGAAAATGAAGCACAATCTCACATTGACAATGACTCCAGCTACACCCAATTGAGTCCCTTCTCTATTCTTGTACATACGAACATTTGCAACATCAATTTTACTATATACATATTAACATTCTCAACATCAATTTTATTTTCTATCATATAATTCCCTTCCTACATACCAAGTGTGAGCCTCCTATAATTCATGCAGATAGCATACTAAACTACTAATGTATCTTGATTTTGGTGGCCTATTTCAGTGAATTTGGGTTAGAGAGATAAAGAAGAAAAAGAGAGGAAGGAGAAATTAAAATGTAGGGAAAAATAATGTGTTCGCATTAATAATGCTCACATTATTTTTCATATAAAACCACAGACATGTTATTAACAAGTGTGCATTTCAAATTTGAAAAAGGTTTGGCACAATTGATCTTTTCCACCTACATCGTGAATGATTTGTCCGCTTTGATTTAAGGTTCAGATTGTCAAACCTGTGGTTTCGGCCTATAACTAACAAAACACATCCATTTTTTCATTTCCTTGTTTTTCAACCTCGAATATACATATGCTAGAACGGTTTGTTGCGACTGAAATTACACAAAATTATATATATATATATTAAAAATTATGGAAGAATACTGTCGCACAAGAATCACATGTTCACTACAACTTTGCATAAAAAATTTCAAAATATTTTTGTGTTTACATATCAGACCCAGGACTAATGCAAACATATGTGTTATGTTTTGGAAAAAAAAATATCAAACCAATCTTAAGAGAACACCATTTTCTTAGATTTGTAGTAATTTTCCATAAATAAAAGTTATGTATTCTCAAAAGTAAGTCAATTTTCTATGTTTCATCCTTTTACAATGTGTTCTAAAAAGTTGTGCAAACACTTCTAATATTTTTTTAGTGATTAGATTTATGTTTTTCCAGGTTTCCATTGCAACTAACATGTCATAATTGGGTAGAATTAACTTGCACTAGCCTAGAAGTAAAGCTCATGAAATTGGTAAAGCTCTTGAATATTCTCATTTCATTGTTAAACCGTCATGTTGGCATGAATGAAGCTATACTCAATACTTCATTTTCATCTTAGAGAGATACATGGATGCTTGACATTGATACTACCTTTTTCATGACATTTCAAAGAGAATATTTTGAACATTTTTGTCACGTCCCCTCCCCTCTCGCCGATGGAGAGGACACAACCAACTACTATCTAGTCAGGCATCTAGCCCCATGAACATAATAAAAAATGCATTGAAAGTAAAAACATGAAAATGTATAATGTATGAAAATATACATTGGAAGCAAATTTCGTTCAATACATTCATAATAAAAACAAATACATTACATAGTTAATACTGTAAGAGAGCACTTATCTTGAAAATGAGTTGCCTCGAGCAACTAGCTATGTCACTGCAACATTCCACCCAACCATAGGCTAGTTGTGCTCATCAATCTCTCAGCAAAAAATCCACCCCCAAGTTGGGAATGATTTCCACAAGGAAACAGAGAACAACAAGCTCACACATAGCCAAATACACACCAAGGTTTAGCCAAGCCAATCCACAATTGGGTTTATCAAGCTGCTAAGGCAATGGAAAGGAAGAATTGCTAAGCTAGTGAGCTCAACCAGATAGCTATGGATGCCTCTACATGACCTATCTAGCTTGGCCTCCACAATACCTACACACCCAACACAATGAAGTATTCCCTTCACTGCTACACAGTCCCTCAGGACATACCTTCCATTCTAGTGCTCTTCAGGGTGTGCATAGAGGAATAGCCATCCCCTCTTGATCCTTTGTGAGGTTCCTCTCTTCAATAGGTTTATCAAGCCAATTCTGGTCCTCTTCTACTCCTATTACAGTTCAGACCAAAACAAGGATGCACATAAAAACAAACACACATGATGGGCATGGAGAAAAACATTTTGGTGACAAAAACAAAATGGTAGATGGGGAAATCAACCATGGGGTATAAAATTTGATTTCAAAAAACATTTATGGGGTTCATAGGGGTAGAAATGACCTCTACAAACCCCCAAATCGTGAATCTACCTTCCTAGCCACTGTGTAGTTCAAAAACGGGTTCCCAACCATTGAAAGATGAGGAAAACTACAGCAAATCATGAGGGAAACACCCCAACTAGCTCCAGCTGCGTGAGGAAGTGAAACACATGGGTGAGGAATGGATTGGGAACACATTTATGGGTGTTTTCTTTCCCCATAAGAAAAAATATGATTTCCCAAAATTGATGGCTTGCCCCAATACGAAATTGACTGCCATACCTCTCCATTCCCAATGCATTAACTACCCCAACAAAATTCTGGAAGAAATAAATGATTGGATGCATAAGAAAAAATGGGTAGTTGAGAGTTTTAGGGGTTCTCTCATTGACATTTGGCTTAACACTATTGGCTCAAGGGTTTGAATAATTTCCCTCCTTATTCCTTGTGAAATCATGCCCCCATCTCTTGTTGCATTGCATAGATAGTTGTGGGTATTTTATTAAATTTCATATTTACATGATGTCTCAATTTATATTGTGCCTAGATACCACGAGAACCATAGGTATCGATTTTAATTTCCGATACATAAAAGGATAAATCCATGGCAGGGCCTTGGACTTGAGCTCCTCACCATGATTTACTAACGATATTGACATCATTTACAATTTTAATGCAATAGGGGTCAAAATTCGGATATTACAATTTGAATGATAATGTAGATGGTATCGTATACTTTGTATACAAGTTCATCCTCAAACCTAAAAGAATTGGTGCCATTTTACCTAAATTGCCAAGATTTTTTGATTTTATGTTGCAAAATGTTCTCTATCTTGCAGAGTTTCATAGAAAATTGTTTTCTATCTTTCATATACTTAATGGGAAAGGCAAGATAATGATATCCACTGACAACACAGTCATGGTGATTGGATAGGAATATAAGAGACTGGTGAAGAAGAAAGGGATATTTGCAAGAGATGAGAATGTTGCATACCACTCTTATAAGAAAGAAGGTAATTTTCCATCTAGTCTCATGTTCTATGCTAGACACTAATGATCAATTGTAATAGTTTTAGAATGTTGAAGAAAAAAGGTGTTTCTTATTTTTTCCACCATTCCAATGAATTTGAAACAACATGATGCTTGTATTTTTGGAAAACTTAGTAAGATGTCTTTCCATGATTCAAATTTTAGAGCATATAAAAAAATAGAGTTAATACACTCTGATTTGTGTGGCCCTATACCTATTGACTTTGAAAATGACAATAAACATTTCATGAATTTTATTGATGACTAGACTGTGATGTGTTGGGTTTATTTAATGAAGCAAAAAACTGAGGCATTTGTAACATTTCAAAACTTTCATGTATAAATTGAAAATGAAGCACAATCTCACATTGACAATGACTTGAGCTACACCCAATTGAGTCCCTTCTCTATTCTTGTACATATGAACATTTGCAACATCAATTTTATTATATACATATTAAAACATTCTCAACATCAATTTTATTTTCTATCATATAATTCCCTTCCTGCATACCAAGTGTGAGCCTCCTATAATTCATGCAGATAGCATACTAAACTACTAATGTATCTTGATTTGGGTGGCCTATTTCACTACTAGACTAGTATATTGCTCATTGTTTAGCTGACCTATTTTAATGATCAAACTAATATACTATTAATATCATCCACATTAATTCGTTTATCTCAGTACAACCATCAGACCCTTACTTTAATTTGCATCCAATGAATACCTTCTATGGAGCATCCTTATACCAATAATTCTTATTAGTTACAAGTTTCAAGTTAGAACCACTTCTAGAATACCTTAGCAGAATCAACAAATTATGGGATGGGTTGGGATGTATAGAGTCTATATAATCCAGGAACACGACAGTAGCTTAAAGACCCTATTGGTTTACTCTTTCACCTACTAAAACTAGAACTATATCCCTTGCACGCAGTTAAGAGGGAATTTTATGATCCCTTATAAGCACGGGATGAGATGAATTTATACCTTACCATAGACCTAGAAAAGTCACTTACCGAATCTGGTACAAGTGTTCCCACTCTACTTAATGCGGAATGGAACTATTGCATCTAAGATTTTCGTGGAACTATTCCTTCTCCATGCATGGAATCAAATCTTCCTCGTATTTCTCACCATTGACAAAGTGTTCGGCATCTATGTATGTGGTGGGAGGTAGGAACTATTATGCCATCACATCAAAGAGTCCAAAGGCCATTCTCCAACTCACTATGGGGAGATCTTGTCAATTTATGCTAGCCTACATAAATAAAAAAACATAAAAAAACATAAAAAATTGAAAATATAAGTTACATATAGACTTAAATAAAATAAAATAAAAATAAACTAGCATAGATCCATTTTAAACCCATATTTATCACGTATGAAAAGAGATCCAAATGGTAAAAAAATGTACACCTCAAGAAATGGGATCCCTCTCGGTACTTGATAAATCCAAGTTTAAAATGATTCTATGCTAGTTAAAGTCAATTAAGACTTATAAGAATTCCAGTAATGGTTGAATTTATATTGGAGATTCTCCGTTCTCATGAACTATTCTGGAGTACCATTTACATACTATTTAGGGCATTCCAAATGATATCCATCCTTTCATCGTCATTGTCTTTACTTCCAAAAGGGAATTGGGATGGCGTCCATTTAAATATTTCCATTTTCAAGATTCTCTTCATTCTTCATAGATTCACATGTGTCGTTTTCCCATTAATCTTCATCATAGAATCCATGCTAAATCCTTGTATATCTTAATTTTTTTTCAAGAAATGTATTTTGCAGGTCGAAGCCGCCGAAGATCACAAAATAAGTGATATAAATAACTTTATTACTTTTTCGTATCCTGTTCCGCTCTATCTATTTTATAATGCCATGGATCTATTTGTTCCCCTCTTAATAAAATTTCTATATATTCATTATATTAATTATTCATAAACCATAAAAAAGCCCTCGAGCTTATCCCGATTGCAGATTCCTTCTGGGTCGACGTGTCCTATTAATAACACATCCAGTCTAGTTATCCCTCTTATGTTTCCTCGCCTCCATCATTCGTTCCTTTCTGTTTAGTGGATGCATTCCCATCAAGTATCATGCCTCTCCCTTCAATGGATGCATGCCCATCAAGTATTAGTCCTCTTAGGCATATATGTTGCTGATGTATGCTCATCAGGAATATACGATATGCACCGATCGGACGACCGACCGCGTCGGACGTGATCGGTCACGCGCGGCCGGTCATCCGATCGGTGCATATCCTCGGTTCGAAAGCCGCCTCCTATATGTTTCTATGCCATGCATATACATGCCACTGTGTCTACAAACAGGGTCAATAAATTTCTCATTCATTAACTCTCCACTCATTTGAATTTGAATCTGGACATAGACACTTCTATTTTCCCAGTTCCAATTTGAAATTTTTTCCAGCTTTTAGCGGAGGCCTTGGTTCAACCCTGCCAGTGTTGTCTAATTCGATTGCAGTTCGGTTGAAATGTGACTATGTGGAAGGACTGCATATTATGAGATTTTTTTTCTTGAAGAACCGACGCACTATGAAATCTTCCAGTTTCTTGACAGTGGCTTGTTCTTTGGATTTTCACCTATGGGATTCTGAGTTTGAGAAATCACAAATGTGTGGTTGGTAATGAAGAAGCTGTATCCTGCTCTCCCTCCTCCTGCCCCTACACAAGTAAGCGAACTGGTGCTCATTTTTACATGCAGTAAGTGAAGAAGTATTCATGTGTTCATGTACTGAAATAAAATTGTTGCATTAACGCAGGTTAGCACCAAGTTTGGGGACATGTTTGCTTTCGGCGGGCCAGCTCCAGAGACCATAAATGGGAGATTAGCCATGCTCGAATTTGTGTAACCTGTGGGCGTGGAGATTGCGAGCGAGAGAGACATCTTCTCTTAGCTAGGAAGCGGAGGAGTTCCATTGTTTGTTGGAAGACTGTTCCTACTGTCAATTGCATTGGCGATACCCATGTTCAAGGGAGTCTCTAGAGAGAGAACATCAAAAGCAAACATGGTCTTCTGGATCAGAAATGTTGAATGGGCGTTTCGCCATGCTCAAGGGAGGACAAATTTTGGACATTAATATCATATTTGATTCATAATCTCTTTCGCTTTGGTTCAAACGTGTACATTATAAACATTTAAGATATAGATGGTTTAGAATTTTACATGTTTGGAGGCTGGTCTTGAAGCGATTTCTTGATGGAGCATTAAAACGAGCCCTATTGATTGCAGCTGACGACAGAAACGAGTATGGCTACTTAATATATATTATTCTCATCAACAAGTTAATTTTGGTGGCAAACAAAGTTCATGTTAACTTTTTCCTTAATATTTAGTGGTCTCAAATTTTAGGCATGGTCAAAGTTTAGGTATGGACAGACTTTCACCATGATCAAGGTTATGTTCGGTTATGTTATAGGAACAATAGAAGTAACATTTTCATGAAGTGTTGGTAAAAAAAAATGGGTGATTAAAAATTATTAAAATTATTAAACTAATAAAAAAAAAATATTTCACAAAGTTTAAATAGAAGAAATAAGTTATAAGAGCAATGGAAAATAGAACTAACATTTTTATGAGGTGTTTATGGGTGTTGGTATGGTTACAAATACATATATTAAAATACATGTTTTATATTTGGATTAAGATATTATTAAAATATTTTCAATACATTAAGTTTTAATATTTGGAGATTTGGTTCTTATTATCAATCATGTGTGGAAGAAGATCATTAAAGAAGAAACTATATAGAAGTTAGAACATGAAATATTCAAAGCTTAAATGATGCTCAAATTCTTCACAATCACCAACATAACAACTTTGTGGTTGATCAACATACAAATGAGATAGTTAAACTTGATAAGGGAATCCCCTTTCAAACTTAATGGGCCCCACTTGAAATGAAGGTAAATCCCCTAACATTTTGAGTATGATGTGCACATGAAGGACTCATTATGTTATCTCATGGAAAATCAAGGAGGTAAAGGCTTGAGGACCACTTGGCAATTCCAACCTCTTCGAACTACCAAAGGTCTCATCCCATTAAATTCAAGTGAGGCCCCTTCATATTTTCATCCCTTGTGTCATACACATCAATTTTTATGGGTTTTTCTTGGTTTCTTTCAACATTGGCTCCCTCATCTTTTTATCCCTTGTCTCATACACATAAAATTTTATGGGTTTTTCTTGGTTTCTTTCAATGTTGGTGTTATAGCTGATTTTACCACTCCAGGTGAATCACACTTGTATGGCCTTCCCCTGTCCCTCTGCAAACTCCTTAGACCCCTTGGACCATTTTTTGTCCTTTGATGTTTCCTTGACCATCCCTAAAAACATGTGAAAATTAATACACGCGACTTTTAAACCTATAATCGCGTATATACGCGGGTTTGACCCCTAAAACCGCATACATCGGGATGTGTGCATAATCCAAATCTTTTTGGAGTTTTCCTTGACATGGATCTGACTCACTTGACTCCTGGCCTTCCCTATGCCTTGAGATCGCTCGGATTCGACCTTTCATTACCCCTTTGAAAACCTATATAAGGAACTCTATGGTACATTGAAGGCATATGAGAGAATTGAGAGCAAAGAAACTATAGTCCATTGTTGCCGGAACTTGTGCTTGAGTCTGCATCCCTTTGTTCCTTGGAGCACTTTTGTGTTCTTCACAAGCTTGCCTTTTGCTTGTGAGCTTGCTATCGAGAGATGGAGGATTGAGGTGGTGGAGGCCCAAGTGGAAGATTCAGTTTCTCCGATTCGCAAATGTGCCGATAGAGGTTGTATCCATTGTAATCTCTGATTTTATATTAATAGAAATATATTTTCCTGTCCAATAATGTATGTTTGAATGAATATTTTATCCATGGGATGATTTCAAATGTTTATACATTGTTGATTATATATGCTAGAATAGATCTAACACCAATATATATATAGTATGCTTGTATTGTTTACTTGTTGTTGAGGAAGTAATCTATCAATTCAAGCTGAAGTTGGAAAGCTCAACGGGGATCTACTTCAACCGTCTGGAATAAGGTATGAGGTCTGATCCTTTAGTGTTAGATATTTAATTTCTATTGCATATTGGAAATGATTGATTTTTGGAGTCAAGCTGTCTATTGTGGTACACCAAGCCATAGGAATTTTTCTCCATAATATAATTGGCGACTCTGCTGGGGAGTTCCTAGTAGTTGCCCTTTGGGGGTTTTCTATCGGCATTCAATGATTTTGAATTGCTCTTTTTCTCTTGTTTCTGTGTCGGGTCTGGGGGCATGTTTGCTTGGTAGTGTCTGATTGGTGTGAAGTTTGTCTCAGCTTATCTGTTTGCTTTTATTTTTATGCACCTTTCTTCCTGTATGCGAGTTTTGAACTCACAGTCGCATATATACGTGGGTTTCTCTGCCATTTCCGTGTATACACATGGGTTTACTGCGAATAGTCGTGTATGCCTTGAGTTTTTCCTTTTAGAGGAAGTTGAATGGTTGCTGGGTGAATTTTGATGATTGCTGAGTCTCCTTTGTTATTGCCAGAGTCTGTATACACCTCTGTTTCATACCAGAGACGTTTTTTTTAGGGTAAATTTCTTTTTTTAAGAATGTTCTTGTCATTGCATTTTTTATTTTTTGTTTTCATGGACACAATGCATTTGAAGAAAATTGTGCATTTCACGTAGTAGCATACCCTATTTTCATGGACACAATGCATTTGCATTGATTATTAGGTGTGCATTTTACTTCATGTTGTTTCATAACACCATTAGTTGCACGACTATATCCCTCTTTTGAGTAATAAAGACAATTAAAATCAACGCTTAATTAAAATGAACTACACTATTTTATTTGATAGGGTTCACCAACAAGATTATGTTTTAGGGTCTTGGAATAGTTCATTGTGATTAAATTCTCCAAGACCACTAAACAACAACATGTATGTGTCTGTCCAGGTGAGTGTGTGAAATTCCTTGGTATAACCAGTGTTTCTCAGGATCCTCCTTTCAAAAGGGAGTTACGCACGACTCAGTGTGAGTGGTTATTGATTGGGATGACCCCTAGTCATAATTGAGTAGCACCAGATATATTTCTAGGATTGTATTCGTATCTAAGGGCTCTTTCGAGAGTTTCAGACTTTGCTACCCTGCCCATATGGTCAATCTTGCCTGCGACTATCCGCCTGAGCATTGATTATATTGAGGTGACCTTAGTGGCCTTACCTAGGATATCGAGGGGGTACTTTGTAGGGGTTATTCTACAGGTGTCCTGGCTAGGTTGGGGTCAGACAGCATAGTTGTTTTACATGTTGAAGCTGAGGGCCACAATAATTGGTTACGTACCTCTACTTGTTGTGTATGAGAGTCTCAAGCCTCTCCTAGGCGAGACATACCTGCTTCATTCGAGAGCTCACTTATCCTACCCTTGATTGCTTGTATTTGGCTTTAGATTTTATTGGTGATTGCTCTTTGCACGTTATCTTGCCTAGGGTTTGCGTAGATAGAGAGTGTTTTATATTTTTTGAGTCATTGTGGATTCAGGGGCAGCTCCTCACCATTCTCGTCGTTTAGCAGGACTTCCACCTTCTGCATCTCCTCCTCCTTTGGGAGTGAGAAATAGATAGTCCAGGTGGACTACTTCGCACATTGATTCACACAATATGGGAGATCATATAGAAGGTATTCCTAAACATCCTTCTCCCATTCATGTGGAATATGGGGAGTTTACTCCTACCTATGATCCTTCACCCGACTTGACTGAGTTAGGTCCTGTGATTTCTGAGATAGGAATCTTTCATGATAGAACTACTTACTCTAGGGTGGATTCCCCATTGACGCATCGCTGGTATGGAATTCCAGAGGATGATGAGACTCATTTTGAACCCATGAACACTAGTTATGTTAGTTATGGTATGTCTGGTTTTCCCACACATGATTTGGAATTTCATGTCGAATTTGAGTTCGAGCCTAACACTATGCCTGGGGGCACTCTCATTCCTTACCATGCGGAGAGGTTTGGGAGCATTAGTCACATTGCACCTTCCATCCCGGCGGTGGAAGCTACATCAGATATTCCTCCTAGGTCTAGGGTTAGTGATCCCATTAGGATACCAGATCTGAGATGAGTGACTATAGGGAATAGTACGTACATAATTACACAGATCCCTTCATCCTCTATCCCTAGTTCTTCGAATGTTCACCCTCCACCTCATTCACGTGGTCCTTCGGGCCGGAACGTTGCTACGAGTTATGTCCGTGCTGTGGTTACCAGACCAGTTGTGTCTTAGCTTCATGCACCGCCCGTTGTTGCGGGAGGTCATGGTCATACTTCTAGAGCTCATATTTCTACGTCCGGAACCTATGTTCCTACTTCTGAAATGTATATTCCTACTTACGGAGTGTCTCATGGGACATCTCATGCGATGAATTATGGACCTTATTATGGGATGCAGTATGGACAAGTTTCTTCACCTTATGGGTGCGGGTATCAACAACCTGCTTACTTTCCAAATTACGGCTTTGTAGCTCCGAATAGTCAAGGTACACCACACTATGGTGCTTCCATGCCACCCTATACGGGTCAAACAGGAGGAGGGCACTATGGCCAAGGCCATGGTGGTTATGGTAATCAGACCTATGTGAATTAGAACTATTAGGGAGTGGTCCATCGACCTAATTATCCTAGGCTCCCTTTCCTCGCAACGCTGAATCTTCCTGACTTGTTGAGATTGACGAACGATCCTGTAGCTCATGACCCAGCTTGGCCGGCTGTCCCTACTAAGCTTCCCTTGGACATACCCAAGTTTGAGGGAAAACCTAGAGAGGATCCGAGTGAACATGTTACTACCTTTCACCTATGGTGCTCTTCGAATTCCTTACACCAGGACTCAATCCGTTTAAGGTTTTTTCAATGCACCCTTACAGGGCCTACCACGAAATGGTAAATAGAGCTACCTAGGGGGGCATTCTCTTTGTTCGATGACCTAGCAATGACTTTTCTTAACCACTTCCAGCTACCGGTGCGTTATGACATTGCTACTGAACTCTTGTCGACATTTCCACAGGATAAAGCCACACATATATCAGATCATATCCAAGAGTGGCATAGACGAAAGAGGTTAATTAAAGCCTTTATACCTCTTGAATTCCTCCTCGAATGGTTCCTTAAGTCGTTATTGCCGTATATAGCGAAGGATGTTTCTACATCTAGAGTGCAAAATGAGGAATAATCCATTTTTAGGGTGCAAGAACTGGATTTGATTTATGCTCAGTCTGGTTTGTTATATGAGATCATTCCCAATGCTCTGCATTCTAGTTTCAACCCCAAAGTTAAACCTGGACCACATGCTGATGTGGGTTGTGCGAGTGCTAAACCTGTGGATTCGGTTGCAAAACAAGTTAGTCAATTGTTAATCAACCAATCTACTTTGGGACAAGCCACGACTTTGCCTCAACCTACCCAAACGGCTAGTGTGCTTTTAGTACAATCGTCGGACCAGAAGGGTAACCAGCAGCTCTGACGGAATAAAAAGAAGGGTAAGAATAATGGTAAGGGTGGGAATAGGAATGAGGATGCTAATAATAATGACAAGAAAAATCCTAATGCTGGGGGGTACAAGCAAGCTAAACGTAAGGTTAAATTCCCTTGCAAGTTGTGTAAGGATGATCACCTCACTTACTTGTGCCCTCATATTGATGAAGCCTTGAGATTCTTGGCAAAGGGCCTAGCTGTGCTGACTAGCCCTTTACCTCACAATCAAAATATGAACTCGAGGACCCATGATCAGTCTGGTGGTGATCAAGATTCACCGGAGTGTAATGGTCGTGGTTGCATTAACATGGTAAGTGCTGTGAAAGTTGTGACCCGTGCAAAGGACTATGGTTCATCACAACCCAGCCCAGGAAAGGAACTTGATCCACCAGGGTCTCCTTTGCGTATTGAGAAACCTATGGATAAACCTGAAGCTACACCTCGCACTCCTAAGGGAGTCCTTAAGCGTTTGGGGCACAATCCTAATGCCCGAGCCGCCCAAAACTATTCAGTTGTCGAGGATTTGGGCCACACTCCTTGTGCGATGTCTGCATTGGAAGTGCTTCAGGGTTGTCCTTCACAAAGGAAGGATTTGCTTTCTACCCTTGGTGTGAATGATGATGATTCTTCCTCCATGATTAAATTTGAAACCGCAGGACTTCAGCCTTGCTTTCCTTACTATGTGTCTCTTTTGATTCACGTAGAATGTCTTAACATGACCGTCAAGCGCACCGTGATTGAGGAAGGCGCTGCCGCTTCTGTGATGTCTTTATCATGTTAGAAGGGTTTAAGTTCCCATGAGCTATCTAAATCAGCAACCATGTTAACTGCGTTCGATGAGAGATCGTTTAGGCTGCACGGTATCCTTCCTTCCCTTAAGGTCCATTTGGGAGGGAAGAACGTTGCGATAGAGGTCGAGGTGGTTGATGCGCCCCTTGACTACAATCTCTTGCTGGGTAGGAATTGGATGTACAGTATGCAAGTCGTAGCTTCTTCCCTATTTCGCATTTTATGCTTTCCATTTAACGGGAAGATAGTCACGATTGATCAAACGTCATTCAAGAATACGTCAGTTACCGCATCTTTGGGAGCTTCGATCCTGATCATTGAGCACTCTCAGCTGGCAACTAGGAGTGTGGGTGTAGGCATGTACCCATCCCTCATGGGAAGCTTTAGTTGTTCTGCACCGATCCTTATGATAGGGTCTAGTTCCGGTGAGGCTTCGACATCTATGAGATCGGTGTCTTTTCGCACGAGTCATATGGAAGATCCTTGAATTCTTCCTACACCGAGTACCCTGAGTGAGCCCATTGTGACGGACGTGCTGTTGCCTACAACTATGGTAGCTTATCAAGCTAATCTAGAGTGTGTTGCAAAGCCCAGTCCTTCCTCTTCGTGGACGGAGGAGGAGGACCCTTATGTGCTGCCGACATGGATAGTGCAGTCTTCTCATGCGCACGACTACCTTGATAGTATTTTCCCTTCAGATGAAGTGATTATTGAGGCCATGTCGGGAGTTGAGCCACCATGGGAGGAACTCCATCATAGATATTACTTTCTTCTTGAGCTTGACTGCTTGGAGCATGAGGACTTTAGGGTGGTTCTTAGTGAGAGAGTTGGTAGTCCTATGGTTCCATTAAGCTCTCCTGGTCCGATGGCTGATGGAAACATGGCAAACATATCTTCAACGATTCCTATCAATATCTCTCACGATCCTGGCAAGATAGAGAATGTATATATTGGGGAAAAATGTTCCCATGCTAAGATTCAAGAGTACATCAATTTGTTTAAATAATTCTGTGATATATTTGCTTGGTCTTACAATGAAATGCCAGGTATCGACCCTCGTATTGTCGAACATGAGATTAAGACTTATCCCAACGCTAATCCTGTTCAACAACGCTTGTGTGCGGTGAATCCTAGGAAAGCACCCACAATTAAGGTAGAGATAGAGAAACTGTTGAAAGCCGATTTTATCTATCCCGTTCCCCTGACGGAGTGGGTTTCAAACCCCATTCCGATGGATAAGAAGTAGGGAGCAATCCGCATATGTACTAATTTCCGTGATTTGAATCGTGCATTTCCTAAGGACAATTTCTCCACACCATTTATTGATTAGATTTTGGATGAGTGTGCAGGGAGCGAGGTTTTTTCCTTTATGGACGGATTTTATGGATATAATCAAATACAAATTAAACCTAAGGACCAAGATAAGACTAAATTTATTTGTCCTTGGGAAACTTTTGCATATTGAAAAATCCCTTTCGGCCTTAAGAACGTCGGAGCAACTTTTCAGCGGGCAATGACCTTGATCTTCCATGATCTCAAGTCGATTATCAAGGTATTTTTGGATGACCTTGCTGCTCATTCTCGTATGAGAATGCGTCATTCCTATCACTTGAGATTGGTATTCGAAAGATGTCTCCATTATTTGGTTGGTTTAAATCCTCACAAGTGCATCTTTTGTGTGAAGTCAAGTCGCTTGTTAGGATTCATCATTTCTAAAGAGGGTATAAGAGTCGACCCTTTAAGGTTTATGCAATACTGCAGTTGTCTCCCTTGAAAAATATTCTTCATCTTCAATGTTTGCAAGGCATGGCAAATTTCTTACAGAGATTTGTTGTCAATTTTGCCAATTTGACTAGAGGCTTCATGCATCTTTTGAAGAAGGACACCACCTTTTATTGGGATGAGCGAGCCCAGGAGTCCTTTGATGCACTCAAGCAAGCCCTAGCATCGGCCCTGGTGATTAGTCCCCCAGACTATAGCCGTGATTTTCTACTTTATGTGGCTGCGTCCAACGAGATGATTGGTATGGTTTTGGTTCAAGAGGATGAGGAGCTCCAAGAGCATGTCATATACTATTTGAGGTGGAACCTTATTGACGCAGAGATTCATTATTCTCATGTTGAGAATCTTGCTTTAGCTACTGTACATGCGGTTCAACGGTTGAAACATTATATTCTCCTTCGCCAGACCTTGGTTGTAGCCCATGTCAATCCATTTCAATTCATCCTCACTCGAAGGATGATTGGGGGAAAATATAATAAATGGATTGTCATCCTGCAAGAATTCGATATCGAGTTTGTTTCGGAAAAGTCGAAGAAATCGTTAATTTTTGCAGAGCTTATATCGGATTTCCCAAGCGAGGTCGAGGAGTTGGTTTGTGAAGATACGTTTGTCGATGAACACATCTTCTTAATCTCAAATTTAGACCCATGGTATGGGGATATCATTATATATTTACAAACATTGAAGGTCCCTACTCACCTCTCACAGGATGAACGACGATGATTACGTCACGTGTCTAAGAATTACCTCATAGTGGATAACACTTTGTACCTCCATGGGGTAGATTCCATTTTACGACATTGTTTAACTCATGAAGAGGCTAAGGTTGTACTAAATGATTACCACAGAGGGGCGTGTGGTGGTCATTTATCTAGACTTTCTACAGCCCAAAAAATCTTAAGAGCAGGTTATTTCTGGCCGTTGATCTTTAAGGATTGTATAGATGCAGTCAAGAGGTTCCACCCTTGCCAAGTGTTTGCACGTAATATGCACTCAAAACCTTCCCCGTTACATCCCATCATCACCACCTGTCCCTTCACCAAGTGGGGGCTTGATTTTATGGATTGTAACCCGGCTTCAGCTGATTACTTCATGAAATGGGATGAGGCTATGCCTACAGTTAAATCCGATGGTGAGACAGCCAGGCACTTTGTATTCAACTAGATTATTACTCGGTTCGGAATTTCGAAAGAGCTTGTCACTAACCATGGCTCGCACTTTCAGAATCGTATGATGGAAGAGTTGGCATCAAAGTTAGGGTACAAACAAGAGCATTCCTCCTCTTACTACCCTCAAGTGAATGGACAGGTAGAAGCAGTGAATAAATCACTCAAATCTATTATCCAACGAACCATCGCACAGAGAAAGAATAATTGACACATCATGTTATATCCTGCTTTGTGGGCGTATAGAACCACTGTTAAGACTAGCACGGTTTTTTCTCCATATCAACTTGTACATGGAGTGGAGTCAATATTGCTGGTTGAATGCGAGATTCCTTCTTTGAAGCTAGCTGTAGAGCTCTTACCAGACACTTCACCCTTGGAGGAGCATTTGGTCCACCTTGAGCAACTTGATGAGCAGCGTTGAGATGCATTGGTGGCTCTAGAAGTAAATAAACGTTGCGTAAAGGTCCAATACGATAAGTCTGTCTGTCCAAGGAGGTTTAGTGAGGGAGACTTGGTCCTTTTATGGGATCAACCGAAAGAACCCTTGGGGGCATGAAAGTTTAACCCCATGTGGCATGGTCCTTATGTCGTCAAACGTGTGTTAGAGAAGGGTGCTTATGAGTTAGTGGATTATGAAGGAACGACCTTGGTGGAGTCTAGGAATGGGCTTTACCTCAAAAAGTACTATGCATGATTTTTCAGCTAAGGCTGGTTATTGTATATTATTGTACAGTTTTGCATAGTTAGGTCTTTTTCTTATAGTGATTGGTTTTGTGATTAATTTTCGTTTCTTTTGGCAGATGTCAATGGAATCTTCCACCTACATAGGATTCGCGGATGGTGCGAGCCATCACACTCAACACTCAACCTCTACCGCTTGGGTGATTTATACTCCTATGGGTCAGGTACCGTCTTTAGGAGGCATATGTCTACGGCCATGTTCAAACAATGTTGCTGAATATAGTGCCATTATTGAGCTTCTACGGGATGCCATTTCACATGGAGTTCTCTCTCTTGAGGTACGTCTTGATTCGGAGTTAGTAGTGTCATAGCTTAATGGTTTGTACCATGTTAGAGATCCGACGTTATTAAGAAGATTCTTACGTGTGAGATTATTAGAACGACAATTTGACAATATAACATACATACATATTCCAAAATTCATAATCAGGTTGCTGACTCATATACTAACTACGTGTTAGATTGGCATTTGTTTCATACACAATAAATTCATCACAAATACAAATTTTTACACATGTAAATAAATAAACTGATCACCATAAAAAAATTTATATAACATCCAAAATGTGGTAATATATAGTGTCATGATACAAAAATGGGGTTCTCAAGCCACTAAAATATAATACACGGTAATACAAAATGTATAACTCCCAGGTATCTAAGCCTGTGGAGGAGGAGGGGGGTTGTGATCATGGAAGGTCACTACGGCTCTAGCTAGCCGTCGGAATAATCGCACCCATGCCCGTGGTACACCCACCACCTGGCGCTGCATAGCCTCAGGAAAGTCCTCAACTTGCGCCATGGGAACTATGTGTGTCAACCTAACAAAGTTGGTATGAATGCTCTGGAGCGTCCACTCTGCATCCACACCTGTGATATCATCTCCTCTTCCCCTTCGTCTATGACGAGGGAAGCCTTCAGGCTGCCGTGGTCCCACATATGCATGCAAATGGTAGATGTCACTATGTATTGTCACCCAAAAAACATGTCTTTTGATTCCATATAATCAGAAAACACAAAAAGTTAAATAACTCAAAAATTTAAAGAGAGGGTCGAGATTCGTTGCCTATGTCATTGTGTGCCGATCCTGGTGGTAGCGACATGTCCAGGACCCCCCAAAAATCTATCCCCGCATAGGGGTAGTCATCGATAGCAACTATCTGTCATCACCACCACAGAAATAAATCAGCTAGATAGGGGTTGGCCACCCTACCTTCCCCCAGTCTGCGCTTCGCATCCGCCCAACGCCGTTGGGACGGATCTTGAACCTCATGAAGAGGAACGTCAACTTTAGGGCTCAATCCTGGAACACGATCGAAGAAAAACGTGCTCAGTATGCTGCTAAAACCGAAGTTCCGAACTCTGCCCATCTTACACTCATTGAGCTGATGTTTCATGTTGCTCAGTAGTGTAGTGCTCCAGTCATAGACCGTGGGTCTCATGCACTCCACTGCATAGAACATCAGAGGCCACGAGGCTTGGTGGAGTGAACCCAAGCCTGCTATCCTGCCCAATGTTAGTAGGATGGCCTTTAGGCCCAGCACCTGTATAGAGTTGGTTTGGATCTGACTCCCCACCTTCTCCATGTCCGGATAGCAGTGCACCGCAATGTATTCATCTATAGTCAGGCCACCTCCGGGCCCACCACAAGAACTAAGGTTCACTACTTTCCCCCCGTCAGGAAAGTCCAGTAATAAAGTATATGTCCTCCACCTCTATGGTGAGGGACATCCCATCTATCTGGAAGGACTCTGAGTCTCGATCCCAGTAATCCACCAACATCTGCAATAGTCTTGGTTTTGCTCTCAAGCCACCAAGACAACAAAACATGTAGAGCCCACATGCATGTAGCGCTTGTTGAGCCATTATATTGGCCCTTACTGCTTCCTTTACATCACCATGTTCACACTCTCTCCATTCTAGGACCATCCTCCACAAAAAATTATAAGTTTGCCCATTAGAATACTCAAAAAACCTCATGCGCGGCCGCATATGCGACTATTTTCCAAACAGCCGCATATGTACACGACTGTGAGGGCATTTTTCGCGTATATCCAGCCCTATATGTGGAAAAACCCTCGATTTTCGCATGGGTCGCAACGCCCTTTTTAGATTGGCCTAGAAACCTCAAATGACCATGGAATTTGATAAAAATTGCATCAAAATGGAAGAGAAGAGCATGGGTAAGTACCTGGAAGAAACGGTAGTGGATTCCGCCAGCTGAATCTCCTAGAATTCGCTATTGAAAATTTGAGCTCAATTGGGTAAAAATTTCAAATGTTTTATAATGTTTTGAATTTTTTACTATTTATAGAAAATTTTCAAATTTTTGAAAATTTTTACCCCCTTTCCTATAGTTTGGACCATTTCTAATTATTTTGGATCGTTTTTGACATAATTCATGATGTAGGAGACCTTTTTTAGTGTCGTTTCAGCCGTTGGATTGACCCATTCATGCCGATTTCAGGTATCATGTCTAAACTGGCATATAGGTTAGGTTTCATCACCATTTGCATTTTGCATGACCTTATGACTGTTTCATCATAGCCTTAGGTACGAACCCACTCTATTATGTCACGAAACCTTCTTGCTGTTTTAGAATTGGCATGGTATGAGTGGTAGAACTTGACCTTAAATGGATACCCTATTTAGCGCCTTATCTGTATTTGGTGCCCATGCTGACGTTTTGTCCTTTAGGGTTTGGGAGTCCATTGTATAGTACTACCATGACATTTCACAAGAGCCTCATACTCCTCTTGATCTTTTGTTGGCCTATTTCCCTCAGGACTCTCGTATGTCAAGTTCTAATTGCATTATCATGAGCTTTTCCTACCTTATTGAGCTTTATGCCTGCTTCCCTGACATTGCGTTTTAGACATATAGCCCGAGCTTGTCTTATGTCTAGCCATGCAGAGCCATTTTATATATCCTTTGTAGCTTGATTCCCTTTTTACCGGGAGGGGATTTCCCCCCGAGTGTCGATATCCTACACATGTGTCCTTGCATTGAGCATAGATATGTTCCACTGCTTGGACATAGTTTGTTTGCCCCTGTGAAAATCGTCTCCTCCTAGGCTGTAACTATAAAGCAGTTTTATTCTTTTTCAAGCTTTTTAAATATTTGAAAAAGTCCAAAAAAAATCAAAAAACCAAAAAGCCGGACAAGGAAAGATGTTATCTTTGGCAGCTGTCGAGTCATGTCACTTTCGAACAGAGCACTGTATATTACATCCATTGGTTGGGTTTATAGTTTGACTTTAGGAGCTGTACTCGTTTATATGAGTTTATCTCCACCGATTGGTTAAGCTTCCAGTCCCCATGGAGCCTCTGTCGATGCCTCATGTGTTGCAGACATGTCCCAGTTTGTATATTGAGTCTATGCTGCCTTTATTCAGTCACCATTCACCGTTATGCTCTTGTTCAAAGGAATTTGAAACCTGAGTCGGCCATTCCTCAGTTATCTTGACTTTACATGTCGGCCATTTCCGGTACAGTTACTGGTTCATGCACCTTATGATCGAGTCCTTCCACATTATACAGCTTTGCTGAGTACCTTGTGTTGGATGATGGGGGATGCCTTAATGCCCTCCTTCCAGCGGATTTCATCCCATCGACTTCAGATCATTTATTCTGGGATTGGAATCTAGAGTCAGTTTGAGTGCCTTGAGACTTGCAGTGATCAGTGGCAGGTTCTCTCGCCATCGATAGTCTTTGGGAATACATCAATGTCCTCTGATCAATAGATCCTCTCAGGTGTTTGACCTCAACACATTTATTCACACTTGTTAGTTTGCACTCTAGTACCTTGATTCCCATTTTCATTATCGATGGGTGATCTCGCATCTATTAACGGTATACATCAATGACCAGTAATCAGATGATGGACTACTATGTTTGACCTCGACACCTCTATTCACATAGTAGGACTTGTACTCGTAGCGGTTTGTGTAGAAGACCTTCCAGATTGGTGGCATCTCTTATATGCTACCTCCTTGATCGTGCTAGTGTTCATGAGATTTCAGCTCTCGTGACTTGATTCCAATATATGTCAGAAATTTCCAGCCATTATGGAGATCTTGATCCATTATATATCTTCAGCCATCATGGAGATCATTGTCCTTTGTATATCTTCATCATGGAGATTCTGATCTATGTATATTGTACGTGGCGATGACCAATTATGTAATATCTTGTATCATGCCTATTCATGGCCATTGTACTCTTATGTATCTGGGACTGCTATATGTATTTGCAAGATGTGTAGAGTTGTATCATTGTACTATGCTAATTGGGTGGTTGGTCTTCCATTTGGGATCCTTCATCACTCCACTTCTGGGATGGACTTATAATGTATTTCGGCTATCGTATGACCCCTCTGACCTCACACATTAGGGGGCATCTGTTATAGCTGATTTTACCACTCCAGGTGAATCACACTTGTATGGCCTTCCCTTGTCCCTCTGCAGACTCCTTAGACCCCTTGGACCATTTTTTGTCCTTTGATGTTTCCTTTACCATCCCTAAAAACATGTGAAAATTAATACACGTGACTTTTAAACCCATAATCGCGTATATATGCGGGTTTTACCCCTAAAACCATGTACATCGGGATGTGTGCATAATCCAAATATTTTTGGAGTTTTCCTTGACATGGATCCAACTCCTTTGACTCCTGGCCTTCCCTATGCCTTGAGATCGCTCGGATTCGACCTTTCATTAGCCCTTTGAAAACCTATATAAGGAACTCTATGGTACATTGAAGGCATATGAGAGAATCGAGAGCAAAGAAACTATAGTCCATTGTTACTGGAACTTGTGCTTGAGTCTGCATCCCTTTGTTCCTTGGCTGCACTTTTGTGTTCTTCCCAAGCTTTCCTTTTGCTTGTGAGCTTGCTATCGAGAGATGGAGGATTGAGGTGGTGGAGGCCCAAGTGGGGGATTCAGTTTCTCTGATTCACAGACGTGTCGACAGAGGTTGTATCCATTGTAATCTCTGATTTTATATTAATAGAAATATCTTTTCCTGTCCAATAATGTATGTTTGAATGAATATTTTATCCATGGGATGATTTCAAATGTTTATACATTGTTGATTATATATGCTAGAATAGATCTAACACCAATATATATAGTATGCTTATATTGTTTACTTGTTGTTGAGGAAGTAATCTATCAATTCAAGCTGAAGTTGGAAAGCTCAATGGGGATCTACTTCAACTGTCCGAAATAAGGTACGAGGTCTGATCCTTTAGTGTTAGATATTTAATTTCTATTGCATATTGTAAAGGATTGATTTTTGGAGTCAAGCTGTCTGTCATGGTACCCCAAGCCATAGGAATTTCTCTTCGTAACAGTTGGTGGGATAACTTTGATTCTAATAACATTGAGTTTGGATGGAACTAGGGGTGAGGAATGCTCGTTTGTCGGCTATTATTCCCTGGGTGATGCTCCTTTACGTATATCAACCATATATGAAGGTAAGGAACAAGTTGTGCGTTCCCTAGTTTGTATTTCAATGGTTTTGGCATAATGGGTTTTCTTTCTTCCATGTTTGTGGTTATGAGGCTTTGAGCCTACATTGGTATGATTATTTGTTGTATGGTTCTGGTCCTGTTATAGATGTTTTCCTTGTCTTTTATTCTGATGGTTTTCACCTATTGAGGTCTTTACTTAACTAAGGATTTGGCATGGCCAACCCATTAAACTAAGACCCTATTGGGGGGAAGGCCTCACCAAAATCATAAATGTTCAAAAGATGTTGAAAAGGCTCAATTTGAAAATGGAAGGCATAAAGCAATCAATTGACTGCCTCACCTCCCACCTTGAGTAGCAAGAAGCCAAACATGATGAGATGAAAATAAATTAAAGCATGGGGGGGCATAATGATCACTGTTTCTCTTATTTTTATTGTCTCATATGTTTTTAGCTTGCATTGTTTTTCTTAGATGGTTTATTAGGTAATATCGTTATAAGTACTATATGTATATAGTTATAAGTACTATATGTATTCCATATTATATAAGTATGTTAAGGAAATAAATGAGCTTTTATGTCTCAAATTGTAGAAACATGTTAAGAATTATATATATATATATATTAATGTATATATTTTACTTATTTTTATAAATAAAAATTTGAAAAAAAATATTACCTAATTAAATTACTATATACAAATATTATATTTAAAAAATGCTAAAACAACAATTCAATTATTGATTTTAATTAGACAAGGAGATATATAACCCAACATCTAATACTTTCTTTTCAAATTCATACTTCTAAAAGCTTCATCTAAATCATCTTGACACTTTCATAATTGACTAATCTTGTTTCTACTATAGCTCTGAATTTTCTTCTTCTCAAGGTCTGAAACTTAGTTATGAGGTATCTTGGTATGTCTTCATTCAAACCCCATAGGATAGAGAATAATTTGATTCACCATGGGGGACTTATTCTTTTTTACCCAATGTGACATATTTTAGGACTATTCAACATAACGAACATGTACGGACTGCCACGTGTCATTGTTTCAACTTCAGGGTATAAAATTTTTATCACAGAAACTATAGTTTGTGCTCCATCTACAACATCTTGCTAAATTTCATTTGGACCTTCCTAGCCCTAGATATAGAAATTATCCCTAGGTCACATGTTTAAGGATGAATTTTGGGAGAGGTTGGAACCTTGAGTTGGAGAAATCATACCTCCTAGATTATAGAGAATATGAGGATGAAAATTTTACACAGGGTACATCACGATGTTATCTTTGGCTTGTAAAATTTTTCTCTCCTAAAACTTCTCCAATCTCTAGTTATGGCCAAAGTACCAACATGACTAGTTTTTATCTTATAAGGTTTTCAGGCATAAAACCCTAATCTTCAGTAGTTGTAGCTATAGCAATGTTTCGACTACACAAAGACTTATTTCAGGGTGGATCTGATACGATGTTATATTTTTAATGATTATACAATATCTAAAACATTTATCATCATAACATCATAACCATAAGAAAAGGATCACTGAAAGAAAGAGAAGTGTAACAACACAAGAGAGCACAAAGATTTTCCTTGAGGAAACCACAAGGGAGAAAACCTCACAAAACTACCTGTTGGAGGAGCTAGTCGGTGAGCTAACTAGTTGAGTTAATCGACTAATCAGAGATTAGGTCGGCCTCTAAAGGTCGTGTCGGTTGACCAAACCGACAAGTAGTTACTCATAATTGTTTTGTAAATCATATATAATAGGTTGTTGAGCCAGTTAAGAACTTGGTTCAGTTTTGATATATGTATGGACCCTCATGTGATAATATACAGGTGAAAACGTGAAGTTGGGTAACACTTCCATGAGAATCAGGTTCCCAAACAACATAGTGGACGTTATTCATCCGAATAACTATACTTATTAGGCAGAATAACGAATTTATTCAGCTGAATAATTATAGTTATTCGGTCGAATAACGAATCCTTTATTCGGCCGAATAACCTTTAATGGTGAACCGTTTAATTGGACAGAACACATAGCCGGCCGGTAATTTTTACGGTCGTTTCAATACTTATTCGACTGAACAATTTTTCGGTTGAATAATTGTTCGGCCAAAAAATTATTCAACTGAATAATTGTTCCACATAAAAGGTCAGCTTTGGCCCCATTTTCATTGTTTTCTCCTGCAGTGATTTGTCTTCATGATGTTGTGTTTCTCCCACCACTCGATTTGTTGGTTGTTTCTCGTCATCCCTGTCCACGTCACCGTTCCTCCTGATGTGTACATACGCCATCCTGGCACCCCGCTACCTGTCTAGTTTCCTCTCGGCGTGGAGGTCTGTTCGTGGAGGTTGCTTCGTGATGGTCTGTTCAGCATGGAGGCCAAACACTATCTAGTTTCCTCTCGGTGTTGAGGTCTGGTCGTGGAGGTCGCTTCATGATGGTCTGTTCCGCATGGAGTTCTGTTCAGCATGGAGGTCTATTCGTGGAGGTCACTTCGTGTGGGATTTTATGGTCTTTTCTTGGAGGTTCTGTTCGTGGTCTAGTCTTGTTGTGCTACCCCTTGTCAGGTAAATGTTTATGCAATTGATTTTATAATCCGAGACGTTGAATATGTGATTTATCTCTTGTTGTAGTCAATGGATTATATTCGTTTTTCATTGTAGTATTGCAGAGTTAAAGTTTGCATATGTTAATTAGTAGTGTATAATTCTTATAATTTTAATTTTAGTTAATATGTATATGACGAAGGTAGTCGTCCATGAACTCTGTCCACATTTGGACAGAGTTCAGAATACTTTAATAAAAAAATTATTAAACCCGTTCAAAAATCCATGCCCTTAAGGTTGTTGTCCTCTTTATTAAAGTTTTAAAAATGTATTTTATATGGTAATCTGCCAAATTAGTATGATGAAAATGGAATTACGTGTCCCCAATGCAATATTATGGAAGCTCTCTAGGCCTCTTGCTGTGATTATTTAATTTGTAACAAAGAAGGTACTATAAAATGGTTGATTATGAATAGATGCTTTAAACCTGGTTGACAATGGGGAGATAGGTGGACAGAGTTGATGAACTCTGTCCATTTGGACAGAGTTGACCAACACTCAGATGGACAGTTCATGAACTTTGTCGAGATGGATAGAGTTGATGAACTCTCTCCAAATGGACAGAGTTGATGAACTCTATCCATTTGGACAGAGTTCATCAACTCTATCCAAATAGACAAGACAATGGATTACACTTAGCAAAACATAGTTCATGCAGAGTTCATCAACTCTTTCCTTAATAAATTTACTTAGCAAAACATATTTTAGTAGGTTTAATATAAATCATAAAAAAAAACATTATTACACATAAAACATCAAATTTTATGATTACCGATCTGTTTGATCTTATGTATTTTTAATCTAAATCATAAAAGAAATATAACTTATACAATGCTTATTAGTTACAGTTTATACTTACTATTATATAAAGATATTGTGCATTTTTTTTTAAATTTTAATCTAAGTTCATAGGTATAATAAGGAAGATATTTGTATTAATTCTATCCATGGACAAAGTTCATGAATGAATACTATGTCCATGGACAGAGTTGATGAACTCTATTCACATGGAGTGATGAACTTAACTTTGTCCATGTGGACAGAGTTGATGAACTCTATCCATGTGGACAGAGTTCATCAANAATAAGGAAGATATTTGTATTAATTCTATCCATGGACAAAGTTCATGAATGAATACTATGTCCATGGACAGAGTTGATGAACTCTATTCACATGGAGTGATGAACTTAA
>LPNX010978321.1:0-39217 GCA_001517045.1 Pseudotsuga menziesii | reverse complement strand
CTCTGTCCATGCAGAGTTCATCAACTCTGACTCAGATAAGTTTACTTAGCATAAGGGATATTTTTATGATTTTATGGAATAATGAAAATATTTGTAGTTGACATAAAGAAATGTTGCTTTAATTTCATATTTGATGATATTGGTTCCATTAATTTTAAAAATCTAAAATACATAAAAAACACAGAGATTGCTACATTAATTTCTCATACATCCAACAATAGTGTAGCTATTTTCATTTTAAGAACTATTAGATAATATTAGGGACATTTAGGTCTTTATTAAAAACGTAGTTTTAAAAATAAAAAACACATAAAAAACATAGAGATTTCTACATTAATTTCTCATATATCCAACAATAGTGTAGTTATTTTCATTTTAAGAACTATTAGATAATATGAGGGACATCTAGGTAATAAAAACTTAGTTTTTATAGTAGCTAGTTCTCTAAAGTTGAGGCATTAACATGCAGAATTTGAATATGTTATGAGTTGATATATTAGATAATATTAAGGACATATAGGTCTTTATTAAAAACTTAGTTTTTTAGTGGCTAGGTCTTTGAAGATGAGGAATTAACATGTAGAATTTGAACATGATATGAGTTGATTTGTGTAATCTTGTAGGTATCATATCAAATGGAAGTAGATAATAAATTAGCTATAATCATTTAAAGAACTATTAGATAATATGAGGGATATCTAGGTCCTTATTGAAATCTTAGTTTTTATAGTAGCTAGGTCTTTGAAGTTGATTAATTAACATGTAGAAATTGATATTTCTATAAACTTATAGATATCATATCCAATGGAAAGAGAGCAACCTTTGAGACAAAAGCATAGGAGTACATCACATTTTTCGGGAGTTGGTGTCCGAAATGAAAATCAAATATTATTGACTTCACCTCTAGATTCAAGCTCATTGTATAGTTCACATTCATCTGATCATCGACATGGCGATAGTGGTAGAGATGATTCCCCCTTATCATCTATGGTCACAGTGTCATTGATATAAAGAAGGGTCATTTATCTTTATTTGTAGATATGGGTCGTAGAGTATTTGGAGTTATAGATATGATTGATCAAATCTATGACTCCAATTACTCCACGACTGATATCTACACATCTACACATAAAATTTAGAGGAAGCAGAAGTAGTAATGTTTTTACTTGTTTCTTCTTCAAGGTATGTACTATTACCCAAATTGTCCTCTGATATATAAGTTTAAATAGTTTAAATAATTTTTGACATTTGTAAATTGCTTGTATATATGTTGAAGCTTGGGTCTCTTCAATCTTTCGAGGCAAAGGGAAGACTCCATTGATAGTGGTGGAATTGTAAGTTTAATATTTTATATTTTTGAATTTAGTTTAAAATAGTTGAAATAGTTTGTAAGATTTGTAAACTAATTTCATAGATGTTGCAGCTTGGGTCTCCTCCACCTCTTAGAGGCAAAGGGAAGACTCCATTGAATGATAGAGAATTTCAAGTAATTTTGTTAATAATTGTATTGTTCTTCTATAAATTAGTTTAATTTTTTAATTTTTTAATTTTAGTTTAAAATTGTTTAAATAATTTATGATATTCATAATCTATTTTTATACATGTTTTAGATTGTTATGAGTTCAAGGGAAGACCCTAGTGGAGGATAGTGGTGGACTTCTTTGATTCAGACATCGAGCTTAATTTTAGGATTATACACATGTTCATGATTGTTTTTTTGGATTATATACATACATACATTGATCTTAGATATTGTTTTTTGGATTATATACACGTATATGTAAAGGCTAGGAATGTTAGGAAGTTTTGATAGGTGCAATCCAATTTGTTAAGAATGAATATGGGGAATGTTAATGTTAAGAACGAATATGGGGAATGTTAACGTTAAGAATGAAAGTAATCCAATTTGTTAAGAACAAATATATGAGGAATGTTAATGTTAAGAATGAACAAGGGGAATGTTAGGAGTGAATGTGGAAATGGGGAATGTTAATGTTAGAAATGAATGTTAGGAAATGTTAGTAATGTTAGGAAGTTTTGATAGGTGCAAATATATGAATGTTGAGAATTTTAGGAATGTTAGGAATGTTAGGAAGTTTTGATAGTTGCAAATATACATGAATGTTAGGAATGAATGTTTGGAAAGAAACTAGGAAGTTTTGATAGGTGCAAATATACATGAATGTTAGGAATAAAAGTTAGGAAAGGAACTAGGAAGTTTTGATAGGTGCAAATATATGAATGTTAGGAATGAATGTTAAGAATGAATGTTAGGAAATGTTAGGAAGTTTAGATAGGTGCAATTATATGAATGTATGTATTAGTAAATTTATGTATGTTTGTATATGTAACATATTTTTAGTGTTGAAAAGTTGAGAATTTTAGGAACGTTAGGAATGTTAGGAAGTTTTGATAGATGCAATCTAATGTTAAGAATAAATGTAGGGATTGTTAGGAATCAATGTGGGGAATGTTAGAAATGAATGTTAGGAAATGTTAGAAAGTTTTGATAGGTGTAAATATATGAATGTATGAGTGAATGTTAGGAAAGGTTAGGAATGTTAGGAAGTTTTGATAGGAATATTTTTTATTACTAAAGTAAAATTAGCAACTTGATTCTGAATTCTAATAAATTATAGTTCAATCCATAAATTTTCTAAGGTAACATTAGCAACTTGATTTTGAATTCTAATATTTTTTATTAGTAAGGTAATATTAGCAACTTGATGAAATTCAATTAAAGTTCAATGACTTCATGATAGCCAATATTAACATAAAACAAGAAATGATATAGTTAAAAACATCGCAATGGAATGCCGTCCTCAATTATCCGTTCATGGTCATATTTGGACAGTTTCAATTTTTTATTTTTTAAGTTTTTTTTTTATGGAACTTGTACCAATTTTATTTGACATGCACATACTAAATGACTATACTGACAACATATAAAATCAGGTTCATAATCCTGAAAATAGACATAATTTTCAGTCATACGGGTCTACTGCAAAAAATAGCCTTTTAAAATGATGGATCATCTCTCATATGTAAATCCGTTGTCATTGTAGTCCTCCAATAACTTCATTTTTCCTTCAATGCATCGCATCAAATAATATTTTACATTTTCGTTGTTGTCTAAAGGTGCAATCACAATGAAAAATATCTCTTGTGCAAATTACAATTGGTGTTGGAGTTTTTAAGTGAATTAAATTGACTATATAAACATAAGATGATGGACAATATTGAACAATAAACAACATCATTACCTTCTTTAACAAGATTTGAAATTCTATCGCCATCAAATGATATTTTTATTTCTTTTGATTCTAATTCTTCTATGCTTGCTAGTGGCATTTTCCCTTTTGGATTAATCTCTGTGTGTTTCCAATGTTTTACGTAGTTGTTCGTTATGTTTTCACAAACTTCTGTAGATTCAACATTTTCAGTGCAAATATGACAAAAACATGTTTGCTTTCTACTGTCAAATACAAACACGTTTTGGAAGGATTTTGTTTGAATAGAGTGAAGTTCTCTAGTCCCATGTATGGTGCTAGCCTCGTATGGTATTGATCTATCTATATCTTGGACTCCAAAAAGCCAAAAAAACCTACACAATAAATGATAAATCACAAATGACAACTTCTAATGTTAGTGTACAAATAATTCAATGTTAGTACATACATTTCTTAAAATTGACAATTAATAATAAATTAAAAAAATAATGTACATACCTGTGCACATATTTTGATTGTTGACTACAATCATGGCCTAGATTTGATTTATACCATTGAACAACCTCTGCAGCTAAATGGAATCATCTAGAAGAATGTTTCATTTTCCATATTCGAAGTGCTCTTTTTACACATGCTCTTGCACCATCATGTTCACATTTTCCATGTCCAGTTTCAAAGAAATTCTAGCGATGTTTAATTTTCAATGCTTTATGAAGTTGACATAACCAAAAAAATGATCATGAAGATTTAAAATTGTCCCTCACATCCATCCAACCATATCCAATGTTCATTGAATTTAACTTTACGAATTTTTAGTGAATCATAGAAAATGTTTTCAATGCAATGTTGAACAAAATGTGTATCATGTGTACGATCATCGTTGATATAAAAGTGATATTATTTAATCACATCTCGATTGTCACACGTGCTTTCAATGCCATCAACATCTTGTTGATAATTTCTATATAGAACATGGAAAAATATTGAAACTTGGTCAAAATGATAGTATTCACTTTGAATCTCTTTTTGTGAAGCAAATGTGTAGTTTTCTACAAAATCAACCATAGACAAAACTGTTCCAGCTGGAAAAATTTCACGAGAATATTTGAATTGAAGGTCTTGCCATCATGCTCTATGTGAATGCTTGGTGTATTTATAAATTTCACTTTCAAATTTCTTGATAAAATCTGTCACACATATTTTATCTTCTCGCAATTCAATTCTTTTGGAATGCGCATCACTAGAACTTGTAGAATAAATGTTGTATTCATATCTTCTCCAATCAACAGTTACATTTGAAAGCGACTGATCATTATCGATAGGGTATTTATTGTGGAATAAAACAAGATTTCCATAACCATGACAATGTTTTCCATTGACACATTTCTTATTATAAAATACTTCAACGTGATTTCTCTCACATAGGGTTTGAGATATGAATTCACGTATTGTGGGCAGAGGTGGTGAGTTTGTCCAAATCATTTTACCAAATTCAAGAAACGTGTCATAATATAATTGAAATTGTACATGATGACGACAACAACAATTGTCGCATATATTAATAGGTCTAACATACCATGGTTTTTGTTGCACAAATGTAATGATCGACATATTAATTCCATGATGATCCTCCTTGAATTTATTGAACAATTGTACTTGTGTCATTTTCGTTATATGTTTTGGACAGCTTTCATATACATTTCGTGATACTCTTTTTCATATCACATCCCTTGAATTTGGTGAAACTCGAGCATGTTCCAACCAATATTTCTGTACAATATTTTTAACACCTTCTCCCATTCTATCTTTGTAAGGTTGTCTACAAATAATTGCCCAGCAAGCAAGTTCATCATTTTCATCTATTTGCATTATGAATTTGCTATGTTTGTATAATGTCTTTCTTGAGGTTCCAATTGCTTGTGCTAGTTGTGTTGTCAAATGTTTTTGTCGAGTACTAGCTAAAACAATTGCTGTCTAAATTGCTCTACGTGTAGCACTAGTATCTTTCTTTCTGGATTTTCCAAATTTTTTTATTGCATCACCTATATTTTCTATCACATTATGTTTCAGTTTCGACTCTTTTATCACCTTGTGAATACCTAATAATGATGTAGAACCTTCCAACTTCTTGGACACCAATAAACATTTCAAAATTTGTGCTTGTCTTGCTATTGAACAATCCTTGAGAATACCATCATAAATTTTTGTAGCACAATATCGTGCAACATGTATGGGTAATTTTTCTCCATATTTGTCGCAATCAATGTCTTCTAAAATTTCATCATCAATGGTGAAAGTACCTATACATCAAGTTAAATTTAATTTAACATATGTCTAAAAATACAATTCATTATAAAAAAAAAAATTTGAAAATACATGATATATACATACCAGGTCCAATTTCTGGATCTTGGTTTTGATCTTCAATATTGACTTCATCAACATTAACATGTAAATCACTATTTACATATTCAACAATGGTCTCTTCAACTTCCATTTGTTCTTCTTGTACCCTATTTTCAATTTCCATTTCAGCAACATTGTCATGTAAATCAGTTCTTATATCTTCAATTCTTTCTTTTGTTTTTGCAACCCTTGCTCTTTTGGATGTATTTATGAGTTTTTGTTTTTCCCTATTAACATCGTCATCACGTTTACGATCACTTTATTTTTGATGGTTTCTTTTATTGCCCATGATTGCTTAATCTCCTTTTGAAAAACCCTTGGAAAAAAATAAGAACACCTTGTAAAGAAATCTTCTTTGTAAAACAATTGCAAAAAAAAAACTCTTTGAAAAAAAATTTATTTGAAAATACAACTTATATAAATATTTTGGAAAAAAAAGCTCATTTGCAAAAATACTTTGCAAAAAAATTCTTTGGAAAAAACCCATTACAAAGAACCTACTTTGCAAAAATACCTTGGAAAAAAACATTTTTGAAAAAACCCCTTGCAAAGAAATAACTCCTTTGCAAAAATACCTTGAAAAAAAAAACACTTTGGAAAAAAACCCATTGCAAAGAAATAACCTACTTTGCAAAAATGCCTTGAAAAAAAACTCTATGAAAAAACTTCTTGCAAAGAAATAACTTTTTTTCAAAAATACTTTAGAACACAAAATCTTTGGCAAAAGTGCATTGGGAAAAAACTCTTTGAATGTACCTCTTGAAAATAAATAAGAGGAAAAATACCTTGTAAAAAAAATCCTTTGGCAAAAGAACTCTCCTATGAAAACCCCTTCAAAAATATTTATACTTATACGAAATGAAGAGGTGAGAAAATAATGAGGCTCTTTCATTGTACTTATATGAAATGAAGAGGTGTGAAAATAATGAGGCTCTTTCATTTTACTTATATGATTTTTTTTGGCCGACGAATTTTTTTTTGCGCTTAGTTTTTCAGCCGGACAACCTTGCTTGTAACGTCTGCGTTACGAAAAAACATTGTTCGGTCGAATAACCTCTGAAACCTATAACCCACACAGTTTTCAGGTTTCTCCATTTTTAGAAGGTAAAATGGATGCCTTACACTACAAATCGACTATCAGACTTAATACCTTTAGTTTCGTCATTAAATCTACTTTCTGTTGGTATAGATTTTGTTGTGCATAGGTGAGATCCAGTATTTTTTTTTTGTTAACATGTGTTGAGTTTAGTTTCATCTCTTTCAAAATGTGGTGAAATGAAAAATATATAAATTTAAAAATACACCACTAAAAAATTGAAACAAATATTGTGCGCTTAATTGGAGTGTCTACTTCAAGAGGGTATTCGTAGATTTTTAATTTTTATAGTCAATTGAGAGAAAAGTGGCACAACCAAAAACATGTTTAAAACTGACAAGGTTTTCCCATTGATCGAATTCAAAAAAATATTATAATTAGTATATAGATCTGTTGGTTACAAAGTTATAGTCATAGCAATAGTATATTGTGTGTATATTGTCATAGCATATTTGTTTTTTGAAAAACACAACTTTAACAATTATTTTACGGGTGCAACCAAACATGACTATTTTTTAGTCCTTTCATTTCATAAGGACACACTGTCAAACATTTTCCGAAACGACATATCAAATCTCAATAAAAAAAATTGAAAAATTTATGAATAGAAAGCTGACATAATTCTCTAAAAGTTTTGTTTTTACTTGAAAGTGAAATTCTAAACGAAAATATCACTTTTTTTCACCCAAAGTTGAAAAACATGAAAAAATCAAATTTATTTTCTCATAAGACCCCCCAAAATAGACAACCATCTTCATGGATTCACCCATAATCTGTTATTCCTTTACCTGTTCTTGTCTCTTGTTTCTATATGTGTATATGATTCTTTATGTGTATTATTGGTATCCTTATGTGATATGTGAGATTACAACATTGGTTCCGTTTCTGGTAGTACATATATGGATGACATAACCATGCATATATGATATCAGAGCAAGAGATTAAGAATTGGTGGGATCATAAGATTGCAAATTACTTAAAAAACTATGCGAGCAGAAACATATTAACCATTTCTCAGGCGAAGGAGAAATTCTTCACCGAAACACATGAGAAGTTTGTAGATTTGGTACCTCAGCTGTTGAAAAAACTTCTAGATGAAAAATCCAAAAGCAACTAAAGACCAAGAGTTACTGGAGAAACTGATTCGAGGCGGATGAACAAACTTTTCGGAGTGGTTTGAAAAGATCACAGACGAATTTTGCGAAGAACAAGCTATGGAGGAAAGAGTTTTGGTCAAAAGCATTGAGAAAATGTTTTGTACAGACCTCAATGAGCATTTCCTTTGCTCCTTACCGACCCTTTTGTTTAAATTCCTAATCGAGAAGGGAGTGGGACATATCATAAAGCCTCATCCATCACTACAAAAACCGCCACCAAATACTAACTGGGCAGAGAAACATAAGAAGTGAGAAAAATTCATTGCCGAAAGGGAGTGGGAGTACTTCCTAAGCAAATAAACAGAACTATCTAAGCTTTCTAAAGCGTTGGGTAAGCTATGGGGGAGTAGCTGGCCATGTACCATGGTAGAGTAAAAAGGATTATAATCGATTGAAGAAAATACCATCACTAGCAATGAGAGGTCGACCTAAGAAGGAAATCTAGCGGATAGTGACACACAAATGTACGTCGGACTTGTAGAAATTAGAAAAAGAGAAAAGGCATAAAATAAGGGAAGAAAGAAGAGAGCAATCTAGAGCGTTGCAAAGAGGAATGACCATCGGGGTGATAGAACAAGAAAGAAATCTGCCAGAGTCGGGTCATGACCAACAAGAAGAAGGCGTAGATGAAGAAGCATCACCCATGGAAGAAGACTTGTGGATAGAGCGGCGAGAATCTCTCCAACTAGAAATCCCCCAGGAGATAAGGCCTTTGTCTCCGACAAATCTGAGTATCTGAATTCAGGCCATTGTTGAAGAGGACCTGCGAATAAGAGCTGGTGAGTTCAGTATATGGAGCTGAATAGACGACGAAGTAAATGATGATAATAATTTAGTAATCCATTGAATAGAGGAAGGAAATTGGGTAACACTTCAAGCATACCCTTCCAATCGAAGTATCCAATTACTCTACCCAACACATGAAGGAGCACCCCCTGCCAAACATAGCTTTACAAGAAATAGAACAATTGGACTTGTAAGCACACCAGTGCAGCTGGACATTGATAGAAGAAGTTGACCCGAACCGACTACTTGGGGAGAAGAAACAACAAACAAAACGATCAATGAGAACGAAAGTTTCATTGACAACAGCTGTGAACAACGAGATACGTAGAATATCCCACTACCCCCACCACCACTCCCACCACCGCCACCTCCCGAAGAAGACATCGACACCGACATGGGTCATGGATCAACATATATCCCCCTCTATGAGGGTGATGAATACCCTAGACGACATTGGTTCATCTGTGAATCAATATGGGAGACCAATCAAGTTATGGGCGAAGAATGGAAGATGGCACAATTCATCGATGCTTTACAAAAAAGAGCACTGGCTTGGTATATGACTTATATCAAAAGAACTCCCAAGCATCCAAAGTAGACATTAAGGCACGATTCTTATCTTTCTTTAAAACACCAGATCCAAAACATCTGGCAGTTAAAAAATTGTAAACAACATCTCAGAAACCAGCAGAGTCCATCCGGGAATATGATAAGTGATGGAAGGACCTCCTCATCCAACTAGACTATGTAATTGATGAACAATTATTAATTCATTGGTTTTTGGCAGGTCTGTCGCAGAAAATCAGGTGGCATATAAGCTTGGAGATGTTTAAAACATATGGAGACGCATTGACCAAAGCTCTGCAGGTAGAAATGGATGAGTATTTTCCAATATATCCCATCGACACTAGGATGGAAGAATAGCTAGAAATCATGCAGAAATATTTGAAAGAGATGAACCTCCAAAATTAGGACACCTGGTGCACAAGATGCTCCACGACCGGACACATTAAAGTTAATTGTTGACAAGACATTCGTTTTGTTCAAACAAAATGCTTCTGCGACATTTGTCAAGAACATGGAGAGTATACAATGAAATATTTCCCATACAACATGAAGAATGGAAAAGCATCGTGGTGTGCAATATGTGAGGTAAAAAGTCATGCAATGGCCAATTGCCACTTAAACCTGAATAAGTCTCAAAACTATCAAGCAGTCTACCAAATGAATGTGATTGCACAGAACAATGATAATGTTCCAAGGAACAATGATCAAAATGAACCAAATGATCAAAGATATGAAGGCCGTCGATATGAGTGTCGATTCGACAACCGTCATGGAGGGTTTGGAGATTGAAGATGATTTTTTGGAAATCATGACAATCGACCATGATGACCCATCCAGTGCTTTACATGTTATAAATAAGAACACCGCTACGCAGACTGCCCATACAAAGATAGAACTAATATAATTTTTGTACTAGCCATGGTGTGGGTGATCACTCACTAGAGGATTGTCCCACCATGCTTGACAAGATTAATAAAAAGAAAAACGTTAATTTTTTATCGTGTGTTTGGAAACATGATGTAATACATACAAAAAACTTGCATATAGTAACTTGAAAAGGGACGAAAATCAGAAACGATAACCCACATATAATCAAAATTAAAGAGAAAAGTGATTACCCTAATCAATCAAAACAAAAACAATTATACAAAGATGCATTAGACATGTTTCAAGATTTTGCTAGAAAAGAAGCAGTTGATGACAGACACCAAAACCACTCAAAGAGCTATTTAGCCTACTACAGAATGATAAATTGGTGTCTCAATTTATTGACTTATTATATAATATAAAGCACAAAAATAATGCAAAAAAACAGACTAAAAATATATGTAGTTTCATTAAAAAAGACAAGAGTGATGCTGACCCACTTGATAATATTGAAATTGAAGGATATCATGTTCGACAAGTCATTTTCGATTTCGGTTCACAAGTAAATATTATGACACAAGATACATGGGAACAGTTGGGCAAACCTCATCTATACGAATCAGGCATAGACCTCAAATTAGCCGACCAAGGACTAATCGAACCCATCGGGGTTTGGAGAAATGTTGATACAACAATAAAAGGCATATTGACTAAAATCAACTTTGAAATAATTGACCCCAAGGAAGGATCCAGCTCCTTCCCAGCCTTGGTAGGTCGATAAGGAAAGAATAAAATTAAAAGGGAATGGAAAGGAATTCATCATCCCCATTCATCCTTCCCAAGGATAACCTTGGATCAAACCTAATGATGAAGAAGTTGACATTCGACAAATATACCAAATACACAATAATGAAGACTATACTGAACCCAATAATTACAGTGAACTTCATCTAGGGAACCAATATTTGGTTGGATATAACTCAGATGCAAAATTATACAATTGGGAGATTGAAAATTATGAAACACAAGCACAAGATTGTTGGACGATTCAAGCTATCCAGAAGAAACCAACCTGACAATGCTTCTCTATATCAACTGTCCCAAAAATATATGAGAAAGAATCAAGGAATACCCCTCACTAGCACCAATAAAAACAGATAATAAACAGTCTTCGGTATAAGGAGAGAGAATCGCCAGTTCTTCATGTAGAACATGTTTCTAAAAACCTAGGTGGACATGGCCGACTTCAAAGCCTAGTTGAAACATTTATAGGACACGCTACTCGATGGTGGGACACCCACTAGTCGAGATTGCAAATGTGGAAAACAACTTCGACTTTCTTCATAGAAATATTCGGAGGAAGGAAACTAACAAAATAGGAACAAATGCATGTCTTCACCCAAGGGAAAGATCCAGAAAAACATATACGAATATGTGAAACAGAGTGCAGAAGACTTGGTTGCAAAGACGAACGTATATGGCCACACCTGTTTCCCTCGATATTAGATGACCTACCTAACAAGTGGTACAAAATGGAATAAGAACGAGGCGAAACATTCTTATGGAATGAACTTAGAGAGAATTTCATTAAGGACTTTAGCTTTATACCGGAAGACACAAATCTAGTTGAAGCTACAAAGCAAATAAAAAAATTTATACAACCTACTAGCAACGAATCGACACAAAATAAAAGCCAATTAAATACATTATGCTATAACATTCGGTCCGAAAAAATACCACAGTCAACAAGACTCCAATTAGAAAATGAATGCACATATGGAAGGAGTTTTTAGTGGAAGATCGATCACCCGGAAACAATAAGACCAATTAAAACAATATTAAAAATTCAGTCGACCGACAAAAACGACACCAACCGAATGATGGCAACAGACTTTCCAGCAACATTTTCACAATTTAAAGAAGGAAGTCGACAGATTAATGAGAGTAAAGCACCAAAATGGATGGATGTAAAAGTAAAAACTAAAGAAATTGATATTTCTAACGATAATAGACCGAAAATGGCAAAAATTGGCGATTATTGGAGTGAAGAACAAACCACAGAGACTGTCAAATTATTAAAATAATTTCAAGATGTATTTTCACATGACTACAAAGAATTAAAAGGATTAGTAGCAGAAATGGGCGAGATGAAGATAGACATCAAAGATGATGCCCGACCTGTCAAGAAAAGACCTTATAAGTTAGCCCATAAATATAAAGAAATAGTCAAAAAGGAGATTGACAATATGCTAACAGTTGGAATAATTTACCCCATCGACCATTCAGAATGGGAAATCCCAATGGTCATCCAACCGAAAAAACATGACCCAAAAAAACTACAAATCTATGTCGATCTTCGTGAATTAAACAAGGTTACCTTAATAGATCCATTCCCGACTCCATATGCTGATGAAATCCTAAACGAAGTCATAGGACATGAATGCTATTCATTTACGGATGGGTTCTCAAGATATAATCAAGTGCCAATAGCCAAATAAGATAATAAAAAAATACAACCTTTGTATGTGAATTTGGTTCATTTTCCTACAGAGTCATGCCATTTGGTCTTAAAAATGCACCTGTAGTATTCTCAAGAATAGTTGTAAAAACATTTCAAGAATACATATACAAAACAATGGCAGTATACTTCAACTACTGGACGATATATTCTATGTTAAAAGATCACTATAAATGGTTAAGGCTTATGTTGGAACGCTACCGACAGATCCAGTTATCTCTCAATATAAAGAAATGTATCTTCTTAACCCCTATAGGTATTCGGCTAGGACATATCATATGCACAGAAAGTATCAAAGTCGACTTTGCAAAGATAAAAATTATCCTCGACTTAAAACCACCAGTGAACCCAAAATAGGTCAGAGTACTATTAAGACATACAGGGTACTATAGAAAATTCATTCGGCACTACTTTGATATGACATACCCTCTGGAAGAAATATTAAGATAAGATCAAGAGTTTAACTGGACAAAAGAATGTGATACACCCTTCGACACATTAAAAAGAAAAATAGTCAAAGCACCCATTCCTAGATTTTCGAACTGGTCGATAAAGTTTCATGTGCACATTTATGCCTCAGGCTTAGAAATAGGAGCAATATTGACACAACCTAGAGAAGATGGCATGGATTACCCAATCATATACATTAGTAGAAAATTAAACAAAGCTGAACACAACTACTCCATGACATAAATAGAGGCATTAGGTATGGTCTTTTCTCTTCAAAAATATCGACATTACCTATTAGCTAACCCCTTTATATTCTATACGGGCCATCAAGCATTAAAATACCTTGTCAATAAACCTTTGCATCATGGTAGAATCTTTCGTTGGCTATTACTATTCCAGGAATTTGAATTTGAAGTTGTAGTTCAACCAACATGATTGAATGTCGGGCCCGACCACTTGTTAAGAATTGACACAAGGGAGGAGCCGATAGGAATCAAAGATGACATGTCGGATGCACACTTATTCTGAATAGAAGTTGTTCTGGAAAAATTAGAGGAAATAGGGAAATTTATAAAGAATGGACAAGCACTAGAAGGCATGAACACTAAGAAAAAACAAATTCTATCCATGAAAGCCACCCCATACACCCTAATCAACGGATTCCTATACAAAATGGGTTTAGACGAAGTACTCCATCAATGTGTGTTAGAACATGAACGAGAAAACATTATGCATGAAGCACACTATGGACCATCAGGAGGACATTTTCAATTAGATACAACTGCAAAGAAAATCCAACTATTAGGACTATGGTGGCCAATGCTATGTAACAAAGATTGTAAAAAATTTGTGAGCAAATGTGATCACTGCCAACGTCTAGGTCAACCACTACCTAGTACAGAAATGCCTTTAATATAAGTAAACCCAAGCCTCACATTCAAAATATGGCCTATTGACTTTATAGGTCCATTTCCAGTACCAACAAAAAGGACATGTGCAAGGTATATCATAATAGCAGTTGAATATGTTACTAAATGGGCAGAAGCGGAACCCGTCAACACCTATTCTACCGAGGTAGTTGCTAAGTTCATATATGAAAACATCATCATTAGGTTCGACTGCCCTATAACCTTAATCAGTGACCAAGGCTCACACTTCATCAATAAAACAATTACAACACTGACAGAAGAATTCAAAAGCAACCATCGATGAAGCACAGCTTATCACCCTCAATCGAATGGCGCGAAAGAAGCATTTAACAAAACATTGACAAAAGTTTTAACAAAACTCTGCAATGCCAATAAAGACAACTGGGATGAGAAAATACCTGTGGTATTATGGGCATACAGAATAACATATAAATGTTCGACCGACCAAACACCCTTTCGACTAGTCTACGACCAAGAAGCATTCGTTCTTGACAGCAAACGTTGGTAATAGCCGACATCTTACATATTAATGTCGAAGAAGCAAGAAATGATCAACTAATGCAATTAACCAAACTAGAGGAACACCGACTGCTTGCTATACAACATCAAGAAATTTAGAAACAACAACAGAAGGCTTAGCACGACCGAAACATCAAAAACAAGAATCTATCTATTGGTGACCTTACATTACTATACAACCGTCAAGTAAAAGGAAAACCTAAAAAGCTACTCACAGAATGGATGGGACCATATATTATCGAAGAAATCAATGTCAATGGATTGGTTTGACTAAGAACATTACAGGGCATAGTATTTCAAAATTTGGTAAACGGTGCCCAACTTAAACGATACAAAAAAAATAAAAATAAAAAAAGCGGTTCTATAACTGTTACACAAACCTATAAAAAGAACAAAACTTAAAACCCCAAAAATCAAGAAAAAAAATAAAAATGAACCTCGACGAGTGTAGTATACCATTCGACAATAATCGACATTTCTATCATCGACATACCACAGATCAACCATACCTTCATCATTGACAAGAGGACCAAAATGCCAAATCAACCCATCATGACTACAATCAAAGGGAACGCCAAACCCAAAACGTTTTAACTCAACCTTCATTAGAGCATCCTTCACCATCAAATCCACCATTAATAACACCATCGACAAGATCGCCATCCACTCCGCCTATAAATACTACACCATTTGAAAATCACTTATTGTTTTATCAAGATCTAGAGCGACAGAATTACCAGACCTCTCTGAGAAAATCAACTACCAAGAGAGCCGAACAGACAACTGACAAAATGGACCCAAAACAAACCAGAGCCACAAAATCCAAAATAAAAGAGTTGGAATGGGCTTGTTTTCCCACTAGTAAAACGATTAAAGAATATCAAAAACGCAAAAGTGCAGGAAAGCTCATGGGGGGAATATTGGATAGAAATCAAAGAATGGGCTTACCAGGGTCAATAAAAAATGATAGAGGATGCACAGAAGGTAAATAATAGCACCATTTTGAACTTTATCAATTCACCACTCATGGCTAGTTTTAGAGGGACGAAGGAAACCATTGTTAAATTCATAATCAGTTGCTACCACAACGGGAAGTTTTGCTACAACACACCGGTGGAAATTTCAGCTGAAACCATCTACAAGCTCACGAGACTATCCAATAAAGGCGACAATGTCCCTGTAGGCATCAAGGAAGGGTTAGTCGAAAAACTAACGGGAACACCAACAGGAAAAAATTCAAAGGGGCTTATAATAGGTCAATTCCATGCTACCACACCCAAAATGGTGGCTAAAATCATATCCATCGGCATAACTGTTATAGGACGTGGATGTGACTTGAAGCTCGACATGCTAGAAGCAGTCGACCGCATAGAAATCACAGGAAAGATATATCGTTGGGTGCAATACATGTCTGACATACTCAAGTCTATATGCAATAAGTGTCAGGAATCAGGTACAATGATCAGATTCCCATCACTTCTAATATGGATATCAATGTACCACTTATGTCCAATTGGGCATACAGACTTCTTAGAGTTGACCAAGTTTCATATGTGGCGTTTTAAGCCATTTTCAATGGCTAGAACCCCACTGGAACAGGAAGAAAACAAAGTATTCCTAGAGCACTGGTTCCAGAACCTAAAAATCTGAACAACCAGATGGAGGGTGCCTCAGAACATTCGAAGATGTTTGCCGCCTACAGCATACATCCAACTGGAACTAGACCACAGAGTAGTATGGCACAAGCAAGGGTCTACAGCAAAGGCAAAACCACTTGACTACTATGCAACAGTCAAGGAGATCTTTACAGAGTTGGAATGATAAACCAAAATCGACATTCCCATACTAGAAGCTGCAAAAGAAAACAATCAAGCTATTATAGAGCCATTAATTACTCAGGAGAAATAGGAATACTATAAATTCAATCTTCATATTAGTACTTTCACCTTAGGAGACATTCCGAAAGAGGGACAGAAACCCCTCCAAATTGAAAATGCACCGGTTGAACATCAGGCAGTCAGATCGAAAGAAAAACATATTATCCTCTTGACTCATCAATAGGAGGGAGAAGAAGAATAGATAGAGGAATATATTGAATCAGATAATCCAGAGTATTCTATGACAACAGAAAATTTAAGAAAAATTGCAAAGAAAATAGTAGCCTCAAGAAAAAAGAAAGCAAATTAGGAAAAAGGCAAGGTGAAGCGTAAACTTATTTTATCAGAGTCAGAAGATGAAGAAGAACTATTGGCTACTGCTTTCGACATCATATAATAAGCTGCAACAAATAAAGTATCAGTTGAAACACAATTCAAGCGGTTCGTCGACTCAAGAGCGAAATAAGGCAAACCAAAGAGGGTAAGAACTGCTACCCCACCTGTAATAAATCCTATTGACTTAACCCCAGATTCACCAAGACCATCCCTTGTTAGAATAACTCAAGAATCAACCCAAACCATATGACCAGGATATAATGAGTCAATCCCCAAAACCCATAAGGAAAGGATGGATAAAGATGTTGAACTTCAGTAATTTATCAATGACTTACCAAATCTCTTCCTTAAATCCCAACATATCAATACCACCCTCAAACTTGTTCAGTCAAGCTATGCCTGACAAATAATCACTCCACAAATCAACCAAGTTTCATCACCACCATCAGTCATAGGAATCATCAAATTCTAATACGTTCGTAACCCCGAGCCGACGTCTACTGTAGTCGCACCCACACTTCATCATTCACACCAACATTCCAAAACCGACCAGCCAATGTGGAAGAAAGGGGACCAATTTCCCTAGAAGGTACCCATGCAACCATAGATGCTGGAATCAATGACCTCATGGAAGAGGAAGGAATCAACAACCCTGTCAACCCTCAAATAGAACTCGAAGGTTCCATACCGACACAACTTTCGGCCACCCCCATAACCCCAGACCATTAACCGTCACCACCAACACCAAAACTAGAGCCTCAGCACAACCCAGACCCTCCATCTTCACCACCAGTAGAAGCACAAATAACCACAAACCCCACCCCAAAAACACAACAAATTAATCCTACAACAGCAGGAGTTCAATCGACTAAGAATCCACCGACTGAAGAACAACAAATTCCATAGCAACAAGCAACATCAATACTGACATGATCAGAAGTGTTCCATAAGTCGAAGCATAAGAGCAAGAGAAAAGAGAAGAAGAAAAAATAAGAACAACAGAAACAACAAACACTAACAATTGTCCACCTTCATTAACTTGGATCGACTTCTACAGTCGAAACACCAAAGCCAAGAGATGGATATTTGGATAGACTTCTGGAAGTACTAACTAAAGAAGCATCAACCATAAATTGAACAAAGAAAGAAAGAATTGAAAAAATGAAAGAAGAACAAGTCGAATTCCTGACCAAATGCAGTTATTTGACACAAATAGTGATACTAGGAATGGCAGAGACTGACACCGACAAACCATTGGAAAAATCATACCAATTGTTTGAAAGTGTCGTGTCGAACTTGCATATGCAACTACAGATTAAGAAAGACGAACAAAAGGAAGAAACTTTTGTGCTACTAAGATAGCAATACACAGCATTTTCTAAAGCACACAAGGTACCGTAAGACCACTTCGAAGAGTCTGTCACCACGGAAGAAGTCCTATGGAGCTGGTACACCTACTACGGACAAGTATTCCAGCAAAATCGAAAAACCAATGAGCACACCTAGAATTTAGAAAAGCAACAAGGTCTGGATGACATCATGAGATTACAACACTTTCTCAATATAGAATTCGACCAAGTACAGTGTAAAACCCCAACAACAAGAATAGTTTCTCATATTCCAGAGGAGGATCTATCTCTCTCTCTCTCTCCAATGCCATACCTCAGCGCAAGGTGTGTTTCAATGAGAGAGGTGCCTCACCTATTGTATTCACTAGGTGAGTGACTCAACTAACTAACTAGATCAACCAGGATCCCTAATTAGGGTTGACCTACCTAGGGAGACTCAAAATACATTTTATATATTAGTTTTGTGGGTACTATTTCACCAAATTACAACGGAGGGTTTACCTCATGAATTTTACATGACTAGTTACATCAAGGACATCTCCAAATGGAGGAATAACATCTCCGAAGGGGAATACAACAAAAGTACAATATAATATCTTCATAAGTTACAATAATTTAACAATTTGATCATTCTGGAAACACATGCACCCCCAGTTATGATTGTTTATTCCTTGGTGTGCTCCCACTCCTTAAAATAGGGAAATTGGTTGAACAGAGGCCCCCATGCATGTTCTTTGGGTGTTTTTGGCTCTTTTGGACCATTTATTGCTTTTGAGAGCCACTCCCACTCACCCATGCACTCCACCACACCTATCCTACCCTCATTTATGTCTTAGCATTCTTCAGCCACGTTCACATGGCCATTTTTTACCGTTTAAGGTAGTTTGGGAGCTCATTGATCCACCTAGGGGGGTTTGAGGTCCAATCTAATCCTACCACATGTATGCATCCAATTTACCTCCAAAGGATAACGATTTTCTCCTATTGTATTATACAAATTTTCTATACATATTTACAAGTTGGATAGTCATAATAAAAGCAGTTATTGGCACCATCCCTATGTGTTAATTTGCTCACTTTTACTGGTCTTTTGCATAGTTTGTGAATATTGAGTTGTGAGGATTCCATTAGCTGTTAGATATTTTTGTGATTCATATTTTCACATAAATCCTCTCTGAAATTCATAGATTCACCTTGACCAGATAGGTTGATGGAGAGACCTTCCAATGGTTCCCAGACACCAGGTTCTCGAGAAGCCATGATACAAAAGTGTGAAAAATGATGGAAATATATTGGTTGTTAAAGTACTTGATTAGTCAAGAAATGATAGAGAATGAATCTTAGGATCATTCCCCTATTCTTAGGAATATTGAAGCAATGAAAGAAAAATATGATGCTTTAATCCAAGTTCAATGGGATCTCAAGGCCTAGGTTGTTGAAGAGAGGAACATACCTCTTGCCAAAGCTACCTCAATTTATGCAAAAAAAAACATACCTTATCATTCCCAACATGAATACATTGTTTTGGACTTTGATTTCGACAAGGAGTCATAATCCTCCTTAGACTACCAGGTTCATGTTTTTGTCGGTATTTAAGGATAGGATAAATAACCTCAATGTCTATGTCTTTATACTTTTTCTAGTTTGTAGTCTATGATGAGTCCCTTTTTTCAAGTCATACATTTGCTCTAGTCGGCCTATTAAATATCATAAGGATGCTAGAGGAGAATTTAGTAACGATTCTATGTTAATTCTAAACATAGTATACATAGATCAATGGATAATAGTTCTGCTAGCTCAATCCCACTAGGGGAATGTTAATATAGTACTTAAGCTCCATAATTTATATAAGTTACTAGCTTGAAGATATATCTCATATGATCTGCAAGGTATGATTTCTTGTATTTTTTTATACTGATAGAAAATAAAGTTATCATTTACCACATAAAAAAAGAAATTTAATATTATAAATATAGTAGTTTTATTTATTTGAAATAAAAACAACAATTTAAATAAATTGTACAAACTAAATTACGATAATTGAATTACATTGGGAATGTATGAAATATTAATTTAAAACTAATTTTCAAAATGTAAACATGATAATTTAATTTTAAAATAACAATTAAAATTATGTATAACATATTTTGAATATCATAATTTTGTAGTTTTTTCAAGCCGAAAAGAAAGTAACTTGGTATTCAAAATTCAATCAAAGTTACATCAATCCAAAACTGGTGTTCAAGCCCTTTTTTAAAAAGGCCTTCAATCCACTTCTTACATAACATCCTCCAATACTAGGAGCTCTGAACATTCTAAAAAAAACTATCAAAATAAAAAACGTCATGAAATAGAGAGAACATAAAGCAGTTAGAAGAGAGAAAGCATCCCTTTGTTGATGACAGTATCTTCTACGAAATATTCAAAATGTAGTACACCATTCATATGACCCACTACCTCCTTGGATAAGGCATCAATATCTCTATTGAATTCCCAGTAAATATGAGAAAATGATAACTCCGCAAAATAATCCTTCAACTCCATAATCCTACTCATCCAATATGATAGATGAAGGACATTAAGACTAGATTTCTGAGAAATCTAGTCAATAATGACCTTAAATTTTCATACAAATATATTTTGTAATTATAATGTAAATATATTTGTATATATATTAAGTATATTTCAAAAAAATTAAACAAATATAGACTTAACTCACATTCTACACTTCAAAATGGAAACAACTTTTAGCCCTTTTTTCCTCTTTCCAGAATTGAAAAAGATATGCTATTATGAAGCATATGTATGGAATAGTCAAGTTACATAGTCTAATGTTATGACCTGATATAGTCATGATTCCATAAATATGTCAAAAAAATATATCAAAATCTAAGACAAAATAGACTAGTAGTTGGCATTGGCAAAATACATGACAACACAATACAAATTCCAAAGTTGTCAATATCTGTAAATATAATGTCATCCATGGGAATCCTCATAGTGATAGGAAAATATATAGAGGGTTTTCAATAAGAGGTTTTGAAAACCATGGCGCTGAATCCATCCCATGGGTGTGCATCGTTGATAAATGTACCAAAATCTTCATGGAAACCTATGTTGTGGGAACCTGTATATGAAAAGAGTGTAAAAACTGATAAAAGGAAACAATATATACTATAAGCATCTAACACATATCAATCTAAGAGAGATTGATGTTTGTGTCTACCTGATGAGGAATGAACTTTAACTGCCCCATTTATCCAGAAGAATCCTTAGGAATGTCACATGGTTGATAGAATATGCTATTCCATATGAGATATTATAATTGGATACTATTACTTGTTGTACAACCATGATTTTGATACGACTAAGATATTGTGCAACCCCTTGTATATACATCGCTTGTTTTGATAATAAATCCTCATCTCTATTATATTCACGATAGATATGTGAGAAAGATATGCATGATAATGAACATATTAATCCTATGATCTTATCCATCCAATGTGTCAAAAGTGTAACTTGAATATCATGTTTTGAATTTACCCACTCAATAATATTCTTGGAGTCCCCAAATACCAATGAAAAATGGAGCCTCATTGACACTGTGAAATATAAAATGAGCCATAGACCTAACATTTATGACATGGTATTTGACCCCCATCTGCAATTCATCATGAGTTTATAATGATCCACATCAGTTAACCATATAAGTGCTCATGCTCCCCACATTGATGTGCTATGTTGAGTCGACTCGTCGAAAAAATCCCTACAATTATTTGAAGGCCATGATGGTGGATCTACAATCTTTCATATTTTAAAAGTTCTAGGTGGAGGCAATGAACCATAAGTTGTTGTAATCTTCTAACTTAAAAACAGGCTTAGTGGTAGAATCTATCCATCAAATATATCCTTGTTCCTAGTTTTCTATATCTCCTAGCACACATTATAGGGATATCCATTTGTTTTTTATTATTCTTCCATGTCTACAAGCATGTTACTACAGAAAGACTCGCCCAGTCACCCATAAATGGAATAGATAATCTGATATGACTCCAAACTGTTTGGGTGTAGATGCCATGAATGAGAATATATGCATTTGTTTATGAATCTTTCCTACACAAGATGCATATGCTAGGACCTTGAATGCCTCTTTTGGTAAGATTCTCCCATGTGAGGATGCATTTATGGAGACACAACCAGATAAACAATCTGGATTTTAGGGGATCCTACCACATCCATAGTTCGGTGTGCCACCATTTAGTCTCATAAATATGATCAAATCATATAGAAGAATATGCATCTTTAGCAGTAATCGCACCAGTACTATTTTTCCAAAACCAAAACAATCTATTAATCTAATTAGTTAGACTAATCACACTCTGTTTCAATGCATTTATACATTATTTCCATTCATCCATGAATTTCGCATTTAGTCCAACTTGATATGCATATAACCACTTGGGGATACCAAACTGTGACTGATCACCTTGGTAGATCTTATTTAGACACTTTAAACCACGGTGATGAACAAATTTTATAATATCTAGTGATAAATCATAATTTTGAGGAACGCCAATAATGGGATCCATCAGTCATCAATCTCCATACTATGATAAGTCATCCATCTCCAAGCAGCCATGACAACTATCACTCCATAATATCAGAAGCATCAATCAAGTAACACCATATATTCGAGGCACCCTTTTTACATTTAACCTCATTCATAATCCACCATTCCACTGAGATTCCCTTCAAATATTTAGCCATGATGACATGATGCCAAAGATTATATTCAAAAAACGCCCGCCATATATTCTTAGCTACTAGAGCCTTCAAAAAATTATATATGTTCCTAATTCCCCATCCCCTGATCTCTTTGGGTATGGAAATGATATCCCATTGAACTAGATGATATTTGGATTCCACATTAGATCCAATTCATAAAAAATTGAATATTATGCACCTTATAGCATTCATGGTGGATTTTGGGATCTTACATAAAGATATCTAGCTAAGAGATTAGTGACTATAGTGTTGATCAGGACTAGTTGTCCACCTAAAAAAATATTCTTTTGATTTATAATAGTTTATGATTGAAGGTAACAATGTTGATTGAGTCATACATGAGGTAAGTTATGGTACTCCCTTCCTTATTAGTTATTCTTTCTTACTATATTATATTAAATTAAGTGAAATAGCTTCAAGTCATTAAAGTGTTGTGAATCAAAAAGTTATAAAATGTTGTGAGTTATTAGGAAATTTTAAAATTTCAAAAATATATGTTTCATATATAAATATTACATGATCTAAAAATTAATGTATTGTTCTTTTAGGGTTATGAAAAAAAAAGAAGATCTATTCAAGTTAAAATTTGAAAAATGGTTAGTACTTAAATTTGAAATTGCAATTTATGTATGGTAAAATTGCACTTTTTCATGATTGTCCACTTGTTGAAATTGCACTTTTCATTAAAACTTGCAACTTTTTCCCCAATCATATAACTAATTGAAATTTCAAATGTTTAGTTGTCAACCTTGCAAGTTCTCCTCAATCATTTTCTACTTGAATATGTGATTTGTTAGAATTGCATTACAACATAATACACAATTTCTAAATTTGGGATATACAAATATCCAAACTACATTCAATTAATTTTTGAAATTGAAATTTATACATGCTATTATTCCAATCTCTCATTAAAAAGTTGCAAGTTTTATAATTCTTGAGTTGTTAAAATTGCAATTTTTTATTGCTGAAATAACATTTTCATTAAAAAAATATGAATTCCAAATTAAGTGTTAAAATTGTTGAATTTGTAATTATCCATTTGTTAAATTTTCAAGTTCAAATTTGAATGAAAAAATCTTGAAATTGCAAAATGTTAATTCTTCTTAATTATACTTCTTGAAATTCTTAAATTTGTAACTATCAAAATGCACAAATTGCATTTTTTTACATGTGCAATTAATTTGTTGAATTTTTTTATTTTTTTCAATGTGATTCACAGCCCAAGAGTTAGCTACGTCCATGGATCCAAGCCAAGGGTCCCACCCAAAGGAGTCTCACACTATCGAGATTAGTTCGATGCCTAACCCTGAAGGACCCAAAGAATTGAACCCCTTACCTTGAACATGTTATGTCTTAGTCTCGGAAGATCCAGCCATCTAAGCTACCCCTTGGGGGGTAGGTAAAGTTGTTTATATGTAAGAGTTTGACAACTTATATAATATAATATTTTAGAGTGTTATTTATTTTTTAAAATATATGTAATTATTTTGTATTTTTTTTAACCATTTCTCAAGATTGGTTGACATTGAAAAATAAATTTTATGCACAATATAGTTTACATAAAGTTAGAGCATAATTTGTGTTTTTCTTAATTAATGGATAATTTATTTATTTTATTTCTATGTGTTTGATATGTAACATATAGTGAGATGCTTCAAAGTTTGATGTATAGGAATATGGAAAGTTTTTCATATTTTCCACTCTTTTTATTTAGTATTGTACGAATACTTTAAAAAAAATTGCATTGAAAAAGTGTAGCAAAAATATTTAAATGGATGTCTCAAATAACGTCCATCTCAATTCTAAATGTTATAGAAGGGGAAATCAACTTTGTATAAAGTTTGGAATTGAACCTTTCCCAATGGTTAAAAAATACTCATTCTTCACCAATGGATCCACAACTCCTTTGAGGAAATTTTTTGTATTGTTATGATGAATTATAGAACTTTTTTAGATACAAACTTAACTATTTTTATAAAATATAAAATATTGTTTATTAATTTTATATTATATATCAAGTTTGGCTTCTTACTTTCTAATATTTTTTAAATATTTTGTTGAAAATGAAATTTTATTGTACTTGAATTTTTCTTTATCAAATTAATTATTATGTTTTTTTTGAATGATCTGCGCAATCTCGACCCATGAAAACATATGCCTAAACTTTTATCATCGGATGTATTAAATAGTTCCTTGCATTGTACAATTTCTCACATACATACATATCTCATAATGATTCCCACACACATACATATTCCATAATGATTCATATTCACCTAATCCATTAAACATAAGAACTTGCACAAATTAGCATAATATAAATTTATTATATAATTGTTTCAAAATTATTGATTACTATAATTTTAAACATTTCCTAGTGCACATCCATAATAATATCCAACAATCTGGCCTATGTCCATAGTCTTGTCATTCCTTTTTCTATCACACATGGAATTTGAAACTCTGTTTTTTTTCATATTTTGCAGTGATAGAATGTCTTCTACAACCATATTGCAGTTCTTAGATGATGATCCATCTTCAGATGCAACTTTCTTGGTTGATTCCTTGAACCTACTACAGTTTTCCTTCAATGATTTTATTCTTTTGTCTCCACTATGATCATTTTCTAGCAGAGTCCTCACAAAATTCTCTATTTTGTTCCTTGAAACCGTTTGATCCTCACCATGCTTCACAACCTAATTTCCACCTTGGCCTCGTCCACGATAAACCTCATGTTAAATTCTTGATCTACAACAATGGTCAACAGATAAGAGGAACGATACCGATCAAGATGGATTCAAGTGTAGAGTTGCAACCAAAAGAGTAATAAAATCGCCCACAGAAAGGTGACAAAGGATGGCTAGCTGATATTTCCATCCACTTACTACGCGGTTGTAACGAATTCAATCTCCTCTTTACCATTTCAAAAGATGGGGTAGATATTTGTTTTTTGTCTGAACATGTCAGTCTTACATTCATCCTTAATCTATCCTTTATTACTACAAGGGAAAAAAACACATTCTAGTATCTGACACTTCCAACAGCACATATAACTATTTACTCATATGTTTAGGATCCAAACATCTCAATAAGTTATTGCTCACATACACAAACTTAAGCATAACTCTTTGAGCTTATAAAAGGAACATCCCATAATAATTTTATCTAACAACACTTATGTACATTTTCCAGCATTTACTCAAGTTATCAAAATACTATTACTTTTTCTTTTCTTATAACTTAAACAACGTTACGCTTCATGTGTACAAAACTATGATTCATATTTCATTCATTATATGCAAATAAGGAAGTGACACTCTTTTAAACATCACAGAATTGCAGAGCATTAACTTGGGTCATTTAACATAAATAAAACACATAGAATACACGAGCAAGAGATAGAGACACCAATATATGTGGTTCACCCAAATATTGGGTTACGTCCACCAAAATTTGTTAATGGTTTTATTATCTTATTCCACCTAAGATGTTACAAATCAGCAGTGCATTAATTTTCCACCAAGTCACATTCACATATACCACTTACAATTTATTATTTCATCTTTTTGTAAAGCGTCCATTTAAAATATGGGCATTACCGTCTAAATAACTCAAATACTCTTCATCTTAAATATCCAACTAAAGATTATTGAAGACTACAGATATGAACTTACCACTCTTCATTCACTTCTTAATTAGAACTAGTCGTTGACCATGGATTTATGCTCTATACTCTGTGATCAATTAAAGATAAAGTTTCCAATGTTAAGGTTCTTGGTGTTGGGTTATGCCATTATTACACTAAACATATTTTAAGTATTCCTACTTTGATTGTGCCCATCTTAGTCTAGTTCTCTAAACTTAAATATTATAAATTTCAAAATCTCATTATCACACAAACCAAGGCAGTTCAACGCTCCACATACTAAAGTCACTTCCTTTCATCCTAAGCTTTATACCTATATTTCAAAACACAAAGAATAAAGATAGAATTCAATGGTTGGATACCCTACCAAGCTTTTCTAGCGCCTTAGTAACCAAAGAAAGGTCTGAACCTGGCCATTTTTTCTCATGGAAATTGCCAAACTTAAAAACAAGCTATGGTGTGGGAAAAAAATTCTCAACATAACCTGGAATCTCAACACGACCTAGAATCTAAGCAAACATGATTGACTAAACAATGAGTTCCTTTTTTTAAATTAAATAACTTGTTTCCAATAAGAAAAGTTCAATGTCAAATTGATAATTTTTACTTTACTAGCGTCGTCTATAAGAAGACTCCCAACTTTTAAGGATAGATTAATATTAGAGAGGATTCGGCGAGGCTACTCTTCTCTTGCACTATTACACATAATACGGAACGAAAGCCTTCCATCATTCACAACTCTTCTCCAAGGAAATTTATCCTCATCCAGAACCGATAACCAACAATATGATTGATCTCTATTTAAACCCAAATTTTAACGAAAACCCAGCTTCACTGGCATTTCAAAGAGATCAAACGCCTGCATCGGTTCATCAGGAAGGTAAAAATGTTCCACAAAACCCATGTCGTTTCCCATGAAAATCTAACATTAACATTATAGGATTGGAAATGGCACGAAGGTATCCATACATAAAGTACACTGTAAATATCCATGAAATGCAATTGAAAAAATAATTGGTTTCCTTATAATTTAGTGTTCAGGCGTCATAATAGAGGGTCTTATATAGATTTGATAGAGAATGAGCTCAGTAACCAATCATCCAACCAACAAAATCAAACTATTGATTACAATATGGAAATCAAACCAAGAATGAAAGAAACTATAGCTAAAAACTCAGAATGACTAGTTTGAGAAGCCAATATTCATCGACATATCACTGCACACCATGCCATTGTTTCTTCTCATCCCCAATATTCTACATTTCTGTAATATTTCCATGCATGTGCCACTGCTCATCTCCAGTTTTCTACACTTCTGTAATTTTCCTCCTTCCCACCGATATGAGAGCCCAATGTTTTATAAGATATCACTACACACCATGCATGTGCCGCTTCTCATCTCTAATTTTCTACACTAGAAGCGTAGTGGTCTCCCTTGTATGCACCTCCCTCCTCAGTTCTTCGCATACCTAACCACCGAAAACTGCTACAACCGCCATGGAAAAAACGTGAGAATCCCCCACTTCTGGAATCAATGTAGTTGTGAAGAAAGGATCGACTCAGTGGGGAACAAACCCTAACTGTTTCTCAAGTTAAAGAAACTGAGTAATTTCCTTTTGAATTTAATTCATATGTCAATAATATTTTAGGCTTACTTCACCTTATACTAATGATAGTTAGGGTGAAGAGTGGTGTTACATCGTTCCCCCTTCTAGAATAACATCATCCGTGGTGTTCCTATTTTAATAATTAACTTCAATTTTTTCCTTGTCTTTTCAATATGACAACTCTCGCTTTCAAGATGTACTGTATGATCTATTAGTGACACATACAATATATATAAAATCCATAACTTGTGAAAAAAGCATTCATGCACTCTCATTTTGTTATGTTTTATAACAACGCTATATGATTTAGCTTTTCTTTGAGACACTTTACCTTAAGACAATAACATAGGATCCTTACAACTGCATAACATATGTCAATAATCTAAAATTTATGATCTTAAAGGAGAATCATCCCTACATTTGCATCTAATGTTATGCAACTTTTCCATATTCAACATTTACCTTCGTACCTCTAGTATAGAGGAACTTCTTATTACGCATTTAAATCATTTTCATTAGTTTCACATCATAGATAATCATATTAAATTAACATAACATGTGAATAATCATGACTTTCTTCACATATTCAGAAACACATACTAATTAAGTATTACGAATGAATATAAAAACAATCAATTTACACATCTATCACAAAAGATTCACTACACATATAAATTTGTAGCCAACACTTTATCATACCCTGATACATAAAATACCAAACATAACATCTACACACATACCTCTTATATGACATTGAGGTTCCAAGTACTTCTTGGCTATAATTTTCTTTCATAACTTCTGGCATGTATATATATAAGGGTCATCTCCTTACGAAACTACTAGTTCACGTGTAGGCCTCCTAAACCTATATATATTATATTCATCTGATATAAGGACGATACCCCTCATTAGATTTTTACAGCTATCGGGTGTATCTCCTATTTATAATCTAGAAGCCCACATATCTCTGATACTGAAATCTTAACATCATAAAAAATATCACTACAGAACCTAACACCTCACGTCGATTCTCTCTCGCAGTTCTGCTTAAGAGCCTAACACCTCCTCTCGATGCTAATTGGTAGCTCTTTTCTTGTGCCTAGGAATTAATATCATAGAGCGTTCAATAGAATCTAACACCTCACAAGAGTGTTCACTGGAAACTCTATACTAACTTATCAAAAATTTCAAAGCCAAACACCTCTCCAGGGTGCTTCATAGCAGCTCTACTTAATTCATAAATATTTTTTGTTCAACCATTTCAATATTTCATTTTGTTTATTCTGAAAATTAAATATCAATTTTTAAGTCACATTACATCTTGTAGTTAGGCATAATGATACTAAATACTTTATGTTCTCTAGAAACCAACAAGATCAACACCAAACCAATTTTCTACTTCATTTTGATTAATTGGTTCTATTTAATGTAGAAAAGTTTCTTATAAGTTTAAGAGCCTTACAACCCAGGCCATCCCCCGTGATTAGCTCAAAAGTCCATAACTATTTAAATCCAATTAGTCTCTCTCTCTCTCTCTCTCTCTCTCTCTCTCTCTCTCATATGTTTCATATATTCATATTCATATTCAATTCTTTAGTTATAGTCTTATTGGTACTTCCATAGTTTAGTCTCTACAATAATCTTAAAGATGTTTTCAATCATAATGACAAATATTTAATACCATTTCAAAAGAAATATTGAATGCATGAAATATCATAATCATCAATGAGCATACTCAATGTTCCAGAGACTATTAATTCCACTTAAAATCAAAATTTTAATAGTTATGAACATTTCTAATAGTTTTACAGTTACTATACTCAAATCTTTCAGTAGAATTTTGAGAACCTCTACAAGTATATTCCCAGCATGTCAAGTTATCTAAACTATGTTATTTCGAAAATGTGTTTTATTTAATCAAATGATAACATCTTCCTAACCTTTCATACTGATCAAGAAATCATATAAAATCTAGATGGTACCTTTTCCATTGTGAAATTTATCTTTTTCTTTCGACTACCTTACTATTCCCATTCAACAATATTTCTTGCAACCTTAAGCACCTACACACTTTACTCACAATTTCTTGCCAAAATTATTTCCTTCATAAACTCAAAAAGAAAACAATATATAATAGCAAGTTGCTATTTACGATACCCATAACCTCTTATACAACAATTAGTCTTGTGCATAATCTCAATGCATTACTTTCATGAAAAATTAGTCGTACATACACCTCAAGCAAAATTCATACATTGCTTATATAAGCTTGAATTGGCATTACCAAATGACACTAACCTTGCTTCAGGTTGGCAAAGTTTCTTATTAACAAGTGTACTTATACATTACCCCAACAACATTTTCAAGTTTGAAGATAGTCATATACACAGAAATTAAATTTCTATCTTCAATTTAATTTCTGTGTAAATGACTATCTTCAAATAGGTAGAATCCCTCCATGGAAGGGATACGCTGAAATACTTGAAGCTACTGGAAGGAATAAATCTTTCAGGCTTCGAAGGTCTCCTCATGATGATCCCAGAGAAGGGGTTGAAACATCAAATTGTAAATTCTTGCAACATAGCTCTCTTCGACTCTCAACACTTTCAAGGTTTATTTACATCATGTTATCTTGTCAATGTGATTTTAAGCAAGACATAAAACATGCATAAAACTATATATATCAATAAGTTTATTCAAGTTTACTCACTGATGCATTTAAACACTAAAGTGATGCATTTAAACACTAAAGTTATACAGAATGCGCAACCTAGTTGCAACCATTTCTATCGTTATGCACAATCCCTATGCATTTATCATATGTAATCTTGCATAAAATCAAAATCATGTTATAATCCAACTAATTATTCCTACATTTTTTTAAAATTTGTTGCTTATACTTGCATACATTATTCATTAAAAGTCCCTTTCTTAGTATACCAATCATAACTTTTACCTTACTTGTTGTAAACTTGAATACCTATTAAATTATTAAGCAATTTACTAGCTTAACTACATCATATATCCATTAGTCATTTATCATATATGAACTGACTATGTTCCAAAACTCTTCCAACATAGTCTCAATAAGTTATGCACCAACTAGCATTTGAGTTAACATGATGCATGTAAAATATCATAAGCATATCTTTGCATGGGTATCCAAATTAAATTGATTGTTAACATAACAATGCATTCGTTTCCTTATTACAAACCTTTAAAATCTAAAGAAATCAAACATATCACATTGTTGACCTTCAATCAAAACTTCAATCTTCTTGCATGTATTCTTGCATTTAAGTTATGCAACTAACTTAATGCACTCAAACACATGATTTCTAACCAAACTAGTTCATGTACATTGACAATCACTACATTAAAACAATATCCTTTCTATAACATGCATGGCACAAAGTCCCATATTCAAGTAATCAATTATTCACAAATTTTACACATGCCTGTATGTAGGTGAGTCCATTAGGTCTGAGTGTTATACACCTACTTTGATACCATTTGTAACAAACCCAATCTCCTCTTTACCATTTCAGAAGATGGGGTATTTTTTTTTTTGGAACATGAACTAGTCTTACATTCATCCTTAATCTATCCTTTATTACTACAAGGAAAAAAAATCACATTCTAGTATCTAACACTTGCAGGAGCACATATAACTATTTACTCATATGTTTAGGATCCAAACATCTCAATAAGTTATTTTTCACATACACAAACTTACATAACTCTTTGAGCTTATAAAATGAACATCCCATACGAATTTTATCTAACAACACTTATGTACATTTTCCAGCATTTACTCAAGTTATCACAATACTATTAATTTTGATTTTCTTATAACTTAAACAACGATACGCTTCATGTGTACAAAACTATGATTCATATTTCATTAATTATATGCAAATAAGAAAGTGATACTTTTTTACTACATCACATAATTGCATAGCATTAACTTGGGTCATTTAACAAAAATAAAACACATAGAATACAAGAGCAAGAGATAGAGACACCAATATACTTGGTTCATTCAAAACCTTTGGTTACATCCACCAAAAGTTGTTAATTTTTTTTTTTATCTTATTCCACATAAGAGGTTACAAATCAGCAGCGCATTAGCTACAGCTTATTTTCTTTTTCCTATAAGTTACACTCACAGATACCACTTACAATTTATTATTTAGTCTTTTTGTAAAGCATCCATTTAAAAAATGGAAATTACAGTCTAAATAACTCAAATACTCTTCACTTTAACTATCCAAGTGAAAATTATTAAAGACTACAAATATGAACTTACCACTCTTCATTCACTTCTTAATTAAAACTAGTTGTTGACCATGGATTTAAACTTTAGACTTTGTGATCAATTAAAGATAAAGTTTCAAATGTTAAGGTTCTTGGTGTTGAGCTATGCCCTTCCTACACTAAACATATATTAAATATTCCTTCTTTGACAATGCCCCATCTTAGTTTAGTTCTCTACACTTAAATATTATAAATTTTAAAATCTAATTATCAAACAAAAACAAGGCACTTCAAGGGCTCCATACTAAAGTGTCTTCCTTTCATCCTTTATAATCTTTATACCTATATTTTAAAACATAAATAATAAACATAACATTCAAGGGTTGGATTCCTTGCGAAGCTTTTCTAGCGCCTTAGTAAACAAAGAAAGGTAAGAACTAGGCCATTTTTTCTCATGGAAATTGCCAAACTTAAAAACAAACTATGGTGTGGGAAAAAAAATTTACCAACATGACTTGGAATCTCAACACGACCCGAAAGCTAAGATCGCATGATTGACTAAACAATGAGTTCAGTGCTCAAATTTGAAGGGTGGGTCTTAATTTCAATTGGAAAGGAATTTATTCTCTCAGCCCTTCAGAGATGAAGGGCAATATAAATAATTGTCCTTTAATTGACAAGTATAAATTAATTAAACATTTTCACTAAAAAAAATGCAAAAACAAATATTGGTTTTTCAACACTTGTTGTGAAAGCATACATGTATGTGATAGAGGGGCCTAAGTCTATTGAATCCTTGCAACTCACTGGTATGCCCGAGTCTCAACACTCCTTTTAAATTGAACCATAATACTAAAAGAATTTTATTAATGACTAGATTTGAGAAAGTTATAGGTGTGTGTAATTAAGTGCTTGGGGCTCTAAAATTTGTTGTGTTTTGTACCGGTTCATTGAATCGATAGTCATCGGTAGGAATTTAAATTATTTAATGAAAACAATTAATGTGTATAACCTCTATGCCTAAAACATTTTCCATGCTAATGCATACCACTACCCTCTTTATTGAATTACCAAAAGGCATGATAATGAGGAAGAAGACCTAAAATTATGGACTTCACCTTCAAAGAATGCATTGCAATCACATTCGTAAGGAGTGCTAAGAAGATCAAAACCATCCAACGTGTCAAATATCAGTTGATAGTGTTAATTAAAGGCTTATAAGGTAAATTTAATATAAGACTTATAGTTGTATCTTACTCTTTGCGTCTTAACACATTTAATATTTTATGGTCATCTTTGGGCCTCGACCCAATTCGTATTATAAGGTGAGGATGTGTAGGCATAATAATCCTTAGTTATGACTATGAGATGAGGATTTAAAGAGAAGAGGATGTAAAGACAAGTAATTTTTATATGTATTTTGGTAGTGGGGAGGACAAATGATGTGAGAAACCACAAATGTTTGGAAGGACTGAGCAAGATTACATCACGATCATGGCACCCATCAAATTGAAGACTATTCTTGAGCCAACAATAGTTTTTTTAATTTTATTAATAACTATTTTTTCTCCATAGTGTGTGCCCAATGACACCTCTCTATAGCAATGCATAAATAGACTTCTCCATAGTTTGTGATCCTAGCTACATGCCATTATTTGTATTTGCACAACATCGAGTGTTCTTTATAGTTGTCATGAGTCCATGATATTCATGCAAGAAATGAAGTCTTGTAGAGGGGAACTTATCAAACCGGCCTTTTGAATTTCATTTTGACGGAAAAAGAATGGACATTGATAGCGAGGTTCACATAGATAGTAGGCACAAATTTTTGAGCTAGTTTCGGGTCTAGTAGTAGACTAGTAGTTGTTATTTTTGTCACATCTCAATGGCTAGTTCCTTGTAGTCATCAATGATTATTGGCCATGTTGCACAACTAAGCAGCGAGTGCATGGCATGAGTGAGTAAGTGGTTATAACATATCATATTTTCAATATTTTGAATGATGAGTTGAACTTTATAGCATAGGAATTTCAATGTCTTGAGAAATTTGTATGGATGGATAATTTCAGATGTTGCACTTCTTTTGAAATGTTGATATAAATTATGCCCTTCTTTATTGGAAAGATAAAATTCAAATTTTAATTTTTTTTTTCGGAAGGAAGATTTTAACTTTACAATTGTGGGAAGGGCTAGAACTCTTTGGAAGGGCTGTGAAGGGTTCAATTTTAAACGCTGAATGAGTTCCTTTTTATAATTGAACAAACTTGTCTCCAATAAGATAAGTTAGATAAGTTCAACGTCCAACTGATAATTGTTACTTGACTACTATTGTCTACATAAGAAGACTCCCAACTTTTAAGGATAGATTAATATTAGAGAGGATTTGGTGAGGCTACTCTTCTCTTGCACTATTACACAGAAATAAATAAAATAAAAGGGTTGGGTCTTGACCTTCTTTGTCCCTTAATACGGAATGAAAGCCTTCCATCCTTCACAACTCTTCTCCATGGAAATATATCCTCATCCAGAACCGATAACCAACAATATGAATGATCTCTATTTAAACCCAAATGTTTACGAAAACCCAACTTCACAGGCATTTCAAATAGATCAAATGCCTGCATCGATTCAACAGGAAGGTAAAAAGGTTCTGAAAACCCCCTATCGTTCCCCATGAAAAGCTAACGTCGACATTACAGGATTGACAATGGCACAAAGGTATCCATAGATAGAATACACTGTAAATCTCCATGAAATGCAATTGCAAAAACAATTGGTTTTCTTATAATTTAGGGTTTTGGGTTTTGTCATACAAGAGGATCTTATATATATTTGATAGAGAATGAGCTCAGTAACCAATCATCCAACCAACAAAATCAAACTATTGATTACAATACGGAAATCAAACCAAGAATGAAAGAAACTATGGCTAAATACTCACAATGACCAGTTTGAGAGTCCAATGTTCATCGACATATAACTGCCCACCATGCCATTGTTTTCTCTCATCCCCAATATTCTACAGTTCTGTAATTTTGCCATGCATGTGCCGCTGCTCATCTCTAGTTTTCTACACTACTGTAATTTCGCCTCCTTCCCACCGATATGAGAGCCCAACATTTTACAAGATATCACTGCATGTGCCGCTTCTTATCTCTAATTTTGCCATGCATGTGCCGCTTCTTATCTCTAATTTTCTACACTGCAACCTCAGTGGTAGTAGACGGCGATGGATCCCGCTCTCCCTTTTTATGCACCTCCCTCCTTAGTTCTTGGCATGACGATTCCTTTCTCTGGCCGCATACCTAACCACCGAAAACTTCTATCACCGCCATGGAAGAAACGTGAGAATCCCCCACTTCTCGAATCAATGTAGTTGTGAAGAAATGATCGACTCGGTGGGGAACAAACCCTAACTGTTTCTCAAGTTAAAGAAACTGAATAATTTCCTTTTGAATTTAATTCATATGTCAATAATATTTTAACCTTCACCTTATACTAATGATAGTTAGGGAGAAGAGAGGTGTTACACCTTATACTAACGATAGTTAGGTGCGAAGAGGGGTGTTACAGAGGCCTTGCTGCTCTGTACGCCAATAAAATCCATCTAGCGTGGGGTTGTTCTCATCAGAAGATGGGAATCTCAACACCAAAAGAAATGGATTACCACTTGCCTCTAAAGGCGACGCTAACTCAATGATCTGAAAAGAAGACATCAAAATTTGGCCGCCAAAAGAGAAATAAATGACTGATCCCGGGGTTCGATGGTCCAACCACTCTAACTTCGTTGCTGCTAGTAGAGTTGTTGGCGTAGTGAGATATTGGTCGTTTAGAAAAGAGTCCGGCAGCAGAGGGCCGATGAGTCGGACATGGCCTGCATAGAGCTTCTGTAATTCATCCACGCGATCTCCTTTCAACCCAGGAAGGTGTTGGTAGTTGCCGCCATGCACAACACACGTCGTTGTTCTTCTTCTACACACAACTTTGAAACTGTACTAGTGTGTTTACTAGCTCAGAATCACCTTGAATATTGTCATATGTCCATGCCACTGAATCTTTGGCTGCTATAGATACCCCATGTAGAATTACAAAGATGAGAAGGAGTCAAATGTGTGTTAACATGTTCTGGTTGTCGAGGCTTCTGCTTAACCTTCATGCTTCTCTTAATAAAGAGAAACGAATATTTTTCGAAACAGTATCGGGGATCGGGGTAAAATGGGACGGGTTCATTTCACTCATTTGAATTTTGAAATTTAAATTTGAAAACAAGCATCCCATCTCATTTACTAATTAAAAGTGCAAGGACGATCCGTCCATATAATACAAACAAATATGAATAGACTAGCAATTGCCCCAAGAAAGGTGCAATAATACGCCTTGAAGGTAATTGTTAGTGGGTAAGTACGCCTTGAAGGTAATTGTTAGTGGGTAAGTGAGAACAGGTAGTCTGCCTAACCAGTATAACCTAACAAGCCAATCTATTTGGAAAATGTTTGATAGTTTAGAAAAAGGCATGTATGATGAGGAGTTAGTTTAGAAAAATGCCTATTTAGCATTTGCACGTTTGCAATTTGAACATGTGTATGGTGAATTCAATGCAATTTCAACATGTGTATCTTGAATTCAATGAGGAAGTAGCAAGCTGCTCAATATTGCCTTGTAACATGATCCATATATTTTTTCAACAATGTTTTATGCCTGGAAGTAGCAAATATTCGGATACAATATATATTGGATATCTTGCAAATATTCGGATACGATATCTATTGGATGTCATATAGGGGTTGTTGAACAAAAAAAATGTAACAGAGATTCTGATTGGCCTCTCTGCAAAAGCATGCACAAAGTGTTTGTTGATCTCACACTGGGCACTCTCATTTGCTCTAACAAATTCAGGCTTTTGTTCCAGAAACAAAATTGCAAAATTTGAGCTTTTGATGCAATTATCCGGTAGCAGCAGTAAGTCGGAATGAACAATTGGATAATTTTTCCTATGAGCTCCATTTGAGCCTTCATTACAGTCAAACAGTGTTCTGTGAAATAAACTCGCCAAATCTCAGAAACAATGCCCATCAGAAGTGCTGCTTGTGCTACCTGTACCATCTCTGTGATTTTCTTGATTACTAAGGTCTAGATTTGTTGTTCATGCTATTCCTGGTTTTGTTTATGCTATGCTTTTGTGAATATATGGACCTCTCGTCTGCTTGTCCAAGTAACACCTCAAATAAGTACAGACCACTCAAAAGTTGCAAAGAACACAAATAAATACAGAAAAGGTGAACCTACTTTTTCTCTCTATTGCAAATATCTTCATGACCGCTAGGGCAGCTTTTTATAGCAAATTTATAATATCAACCTTCTTTAAGTTCTGCACTCTACCATCTATCGAAAGGCAATTTCTTTGTATTTTTCTATTATTAAAACGCATTGTACTCTTTGTATTTTCTGTTATTAAAACTCGAATATGTTCCTGCTGTGTTTTCCATTTAGAGTAGCCTGGCTTCAATGAATGAGGTGTAAAANGTTTTCCATTTAGAGTAGCCTGGCTTCAATGAATGAGGTATAAAACTGGAATAGCTTTTAATGTTTTGCGAATATGATATGCATAATATTTTCTAATACAATAGTAATATTTGCATTACTACTTTTGTCCAAGTCTCAAAAGATTGGTCTTTCGAGGTTTAATGAAACTACAAATTGTTTCCTGCATAGAAAATGGGCATGCTACTTTCATATGATTTACTCCACTGCTAGAAGCTGCAGTAGTACTCCTCGATCTATGTGCCATATAACCAAATCTAAGAACTGCTTCAAAAATCAAACTTGATCTACAACATATCAATAAATACCAATGCAGAATAAAATGCAAAGCATGAGAAAACTGACATTGATGTTATATTCATTTCAATTCAAAGACAGGAAAATTTATTTCCCTGCTTTTACCATTTATTGTTTGCATTTTTGTTTCTATTAAATGATAATCCAGTTCTGGACTTACTACAANCAAAGACAGGAAAATTTATTTCCCTGCTTTTACCATTTATTGTTTGCATTTTTGTTTCTATTAAATGATAATCCAGTTCTGGACTTGCTACAAACAAATTAGGTGCAAATCAAAANATAATCCAGTTCTGGACTTGCTACAAACAAATTAGGTCCAAATCAAAAAGTAGTCTACTCAACTTTTACTTGGACAGCTGAACAATTAACGTGCTAAAATCCAAATCCAATAATAAGATGTAAAAAATGTCAACTGCTGAATATTATTATAATGATTGTGTAGTTTTAGCTATACCATAAGTGTTGAATGTCTACAGGCATAATTTGCCTACAATTAAAACTCTCCTTGCATGGTTAATAATAAACATAATAACAATGGAATATGGAAAATTTGCCATGTATATGTAATGGCTTATCATGATTTATTTCTACTATACATAGGTTTAAAGATAAGTACTCACACCTCAGCTTGATAATCAGATAGACTGATGTACTGGGGAGCCAGTAATGTAAAGGTTTCTACCATACACATCTATCTAATGCAAATTTAACTTCCTTTTTATATTGAGCATCAATAAGATGAGATGACATGAGCTTACGAATACAGGCAGCAAGCTTGCAAATCAAAATTTCCTTAACCTGCACAACTTGATGAAAAATCACCTTTCAAGGTATTTTTGAATTTTACAAACTTGCAACATACAGAAGATATGTGAAAAGGGATTAGCTGTATGCACAAGGCAGAGGCACCAAGACTTACATCAGAAAACTTCAGCACATTGGCACTTCATGATACTGTGCGGCCATAACAAACAGAAGCAATATATAG